>CABFVX010008616.1:1402-22981 GCA_902151425.1 Timema shepardi | reverse complement strand
GGGCAGAGTCCATCTTCCGGGCAAAAACTTTGGTGCGAGGTACAGGAGTCGCTTTAACGCTTCACAGAGAGGACTGATATATCTAGATGGAGTTGTAAGGACACATAAAGACTATTAATGACAACCTAAGGGGTAGGGATGAAAGGTTAGCTACAAGGAATTGCGAAAGTATACGAAATCCTAAGTGAAATTCCCATATGGTTAACCAATTTCAATACATCCTACTTGGGTATGAACCTTAATCTACCTGTAAAAACTCCTTAAGACTTTTAGGCCTATTTAAAAATTTATTAACTATTTTAATCTATAATGTCATCAAAATTGATATCAATATCTAGATAAAACAGTCACAAATAGGTCACTAACTCACTCTAAAAGGTGTTATTCTCTCACCCCTCTTTTTGTGTGTAAATCAGTGAGTTTGTAATCGGTAATTTTGTTTTGTTTTTGAGGATTAGACTTCCTCAGACGCTATTTTAAGTGGCCTAAACATGGGAAATTTTGAAAACTAGATTCCTACATAAGTTATTCAGAGTGATCCACCTCATAGTTTTTTTTAAATTTGGATGCCTCTAGAATAGTGATTTCCAAACCAAGGGTCGTGACATGAACGAGGTTCACCAGGATGCTCCTGATGGTCATAGGAAGGTATCTAAAACAAATAATCAAAAGTTAAGAGACATTTAAATTACACACACTTCATAAAACTGGAGTATTATGAATAGTTTCTGCAATACTGAATATAACAACAGTGTTGAAACGTTTTGAAACTTTCACATACTCGGAATTTTATACCCAGCTCAAGGACAAACCCATTCTCACTCGGGAAGTTGAAAAGGCTCTTTTACCTTTTCTGACAACATAACCAACCTCTGTGAACGGGGATTTTAAGGTTTTGTAATGATCAAGACTAAAGCAAAGAGTCACCTGGATCCTCATTGTATTATATTCTGTCCATCAACCTAACACTCGCGTCCTTCAGTGGCCTCATGTAGACCACGCCACGACACTCTCGCAGTAGACTACATTGTCGATGACGGGGAGATTCTGGTTCAAATCTCAGTCGGGTGCACTGAGGGTGATTAAAAAAATGGCTTTCCTCTCTCTCTACCCACACAAATGCTGGTACGCTTCCTCTAAATATAGCCTTACTAATCCTTATAACCACTAGCGTAATTAGCACATAAGCGTGCAACTCAAACGGTTATTAAGACACGGTACTAAAATTATTCACACACACACACACACAATATCAAGCTTGGGGAACTCATACAAAATGAAGCAACATCAAGGTTGTCACTTAAAAACTCTGTTTTTGTCAATTAACAAATTTTGCAATGAAGTCAAATTTTCACAAAAAAATATTGTGTAATTTACTATTTTTAAGAAAAAAAAGTTATTGAAATTGATTCAATTTAGCTGATAAAATTTATTTATACCAAATAATAACTTAAACTAACTCTCCCAAAGAATAAAACATCATCATAGTAGCCACTGGAATAATATTTTTTGGTCACAAACCGAACATTGTACAAAATTACATTTCCATTAAAAAGTGTACTTTACATTTTGTCTGATTAAAAAGTTACTGAAATGAATTGTGTTTGTTATTTAAATTAGTTAATTTAAGTTAATTTAATAATCACAAATGTAAAAATAAAATACAAGTGAAAATTATGTAATGGGACTTTGGTTCGCCAGGCTGGGAAAATAATATATTTAAGGTTTCAATCAAAATAAATTGAGAAACACCTCTATAGAAGCTCATTATATAAATTTTCACCTGGAATTAATTGAAAATTTAAATTCTGAATATGTAAGCTATTTGAAGTGGTCTTTCTCAGGAATATTTTTAAAAATTGGATACCTTTAGAAGTTACTTGGAGGGTGCCTTTCCCAGAAAATTTTATAAGGTTAAATACTCTCAGTAACTATTTGGAGTCATCCTTGTTTGAAATTAAAAATTATGTATCTCTACAAGTTATTTGAAATGGCCCTGCCTTGCTTTCCTTAATGAGAGTACCGATGATTGAGGCTATTGGGCTTGTTTTTTTATTAGTTATTTACAGTATAAGTAGTTACAAGTGGCTGCTTTCTGTGCCAGACTTCATGCATGCCACATTAAAATAGGTCCTATAAAACTTACTGTAGTAAAACTAATGATATTATATGATAATGTTTTTTTTTGTGTGTGCACCGTGTATTACTACCCCTTGGCCCCTCAGGCGAATCAGATGTAATTACTTTAACCGAGATATGAACCCTGATCTACCCATCACTGGTAATCGGTATTTTGCAAGTGTGACGCTTTTAGACCATTCAATCACTAATGCGGATTAGAGTATCGTTCTTTCGCCTTGACATAGTAAATGGGTTAATATAGTCCACGAACTAAGCAAAATAGTATGAAGTTACAATATTATGAATAAATTTGGCACGTGATAAACTCTTTTTAGCACTAAGTTTTACCACTTGTTCGGGTTGTATACATATGTACTGATTATGTTTATGTGTTAGTAATAAGGAAGGTTGAATTTAGAGGAAGTGTACCCATATTAGCAGCGTGGTTGGCGTATGACCCCAATTTGACCTTTGACCCCGATCTGTGTGACGTAATCATTGCATATTATGTCGCAACACTCCCCCCTGGGTTTTCCCTGGTGACTTAATCACAACCCTGGTGTCAGTTTGTCGGCTCGACGTGTCGAGACAGGAATAGATTGTGGCCTTGAAACCGTGAGCTAGTAAATGAGGTCGACCCTGGCAACATTCTCCTCTTCTCCCATCTATGTGATAGTGGGTTTTTCCCGCTGACTCATCCCTGGAGCCAGTTTGGCGGCTCAACAAGACAAGTCATCTCGATCTATGTGACATCACAATTGCGTGTGACAAGACAAGTCGAGACAGGAATGGATCGTGACCTTGAAAGCGTGAGCTAGTACAAGAGATCACTAACCCTGGAAACCCTCCCCCTTTCCCCTTCTATGTGGCAATGGGTTTTCCCGAAGACGTCATCGCACTGTCGCAACCATGATGACTAATACCTGGCGCCAGTTTGTCGGATCGACAAGACAAGTCGAAACAAGAATAGATTGTGAATTGAGGTCATTGACCCTGTTCATGCTTGGTGCGAGTTTGCCGGCTCGACAAGTCGAAACTAGTATCTGGTTAACCTACGGGTAAGGAACAAACAGGTTTTGCGTGAATAAAACACGATATTACAAAACGTATATATATTACACATTAAATTTTTTACAGACATACATAATATTTACTATATATCAAAGGTTTCACAGACATACATAATATATATTATACATTAAAGGTTTCACAGATATAGATAATATTTTTATACGCATTTACAGGAATGATGCATATATTGGTTCATACGTTTTTCTACAGTTTTCCTTAGCTGTGTTAGTAAAATTGTTTTTAGCTTACAATCCGTCATGTAATAGTCCAAACCGACGACTTGACGTGTATAGTATGTAGCCCTGATAAGATACAGGTTTCTGATGTGCGTTTCCACCGTAGGCTGACCGAGGTCGATGACATACACTGATTCTGTTAGCGTGTCACATACATCCACGAAGAATGTGTCTATCAAATCGTTGCAATATCGTGCGACGGGTATCGATCACATATCCCGTTGGTTGACGGTGACGTCGATGAAGTCCCACACATCAAAAAGACGTGCCCAGATAGGTGCTAGATAGGTGACCCGTTTGAGTCCTGCATCTTGTTTCTCGCTGATGATGATCATAGGTTACCGCACGTGCGTCTCGGAGATATTTCATGATTAAAGAAACTAATCTTCTGAGAAGGCTGCGCGTTGCTGATAAACTTTGATATGACCTCTTGTAGTTGCCCAGTTCTTGCAACTCTCTACGGTTAAACACCACACAATTACCTCCGCAATTTTCTAGATGGGCATAGGGTGTAAAATTGTTCTTAACACTCTTGCCAATGATTACTCGTTTGGCGTCGACTTCGTCCAGTGGAAACAAAGTGTTGAAAATACTTGTAAATGCGAGTGGCTTCACCGGCTTTGCTTTGCGGGTGCAAACGTCTTGGCCTTCCATGATGTTTGATCGCTTCGGCGACTGTCATGGCTATGGCCGCCACGCCATCAGGACGCCCCTTTTATAGGCGCACGTTGATTGGACGCAGCCTCTTGAGGGGTGGCAGGACTCTACAGTCTTGAAAAATGTGTTGTAATATCTCAGCACCTTATCGGGGATGCCTGTATGATTGGTGGGGGAGAATATGGCTAGAAAAGATTTCATTAGCATTTTCTGGGCGCGATAGAGAAGGTACATGAGACAGTAATGGCCAAAATCTTCTGAGGCTATGCTTTGAAATTGTATCGTGTAATGAGACGTACGTATAAATGACAGATGTGAGTTTATACGGGGTGGAACACCATAAATGTCAAAATATTCTCTTCCGCCGTTCTTTTCGATAAACATGGTGATCCAATGCGACCCAGGCTTGGTGTGTGGATCTGTGTTGATGACGAGAGAGGCAGGTCACGCTATTCTTGCGGGTAGTTGATCAGTATGGAAAACACCCGACCAAACAGAACAGAACCACGGGTTGGTATTCAGTTCACGTCTTATGGTGTGCGTGTCCAGTTTCAATCATCCAATCTCGAAGTCCCCAAACGATGGAGGCCGAACATAATTTCCATAGAGAGCTATGTTCCATGCACATGGTTCGGCCCAATCTAAGTGTTTTCAGAGTCGAACAACCACTGTCGTACAGATCTACGACAGGCGTAGGCTAGACACTTTTTCTTTTCTGCACCCTTGACGTAGACGGTTTCTGCACTTGTTGTGGCACGGGAGATGAGGGATTCGATCAGGCTGTAATCCACATCATCGATATCCCAGGGAATACTGTGCAGTTTGTTGACGATATAGTCAGCTTGCTTTTTAGCAGCAGTGGTAAGTTCCTCGATAGCGTACGGAGGTTTTAACACCCAATGTTGAAGTAATGTACCGATACAAATAAAACACTCAGTTCCCTGTCGATAAACTCTTTTCTGTCGTCGATGAAGCTGTGGAAGTCTACAATGGTGTCCATGATTTGAATGACGGGTGTAAGGGGTGGGAAGTCGCTTATATTAGCTCCCATACCTGGTCACGACGTTTCTGTCCTTGGGATGGTGATTATGTTGGCAAACTCCCCGTACACGATACAGCTGATGGTTTCGGTGAGAGCTCTGGTGAACCTCACTTCAATACTCAGAGATTCATGCCTCGTCAAATTCCAATGCGATATCATGTGGGTGGACATATTAGGTGTTAAATCAAAAGCGATGAGGTTATCTCCCTTAGGGAAGGCTTCCCGTATTATTTATCTACCTTTGTTCGTGAAATAGATACCCATAACAGAAAACAGCGTTTGATACGACATGATATAGTTGCCGTTTGAAAAATCTGGCTGTAATGGTTTAGATGGCACTTGTTCCCTGTCCACATACAGCGATAAATGTTTAATGCTGTGGGTTTGGGAGTTGAACGGGTTCTTGGTGGTGTCTTCGTTGAACGCATCTTTTGATATAAATCCCAAGATGCGTCGTTTGGGTAACTCTCCGGTGAATATGTTGTCCAGTGATTTCTCTTGCACACCTGTAGGGATAGTGAGTGTTTTTACTTCCACGCGGGGGATGGGATACTTTCGGGACTGACGTTTAATGCTTTGGCATGTGCCAACAGTATAGATGAAGCTAATTTGACAAGTCACACTAGAAGACAGCTTCAATGATGTGAACCTTAAAGTGCGGCATTTCAGGGACAGCCATAAGACTAAACCCGTATCTGGAACAGACCAACTTGACTCTGAGTTTGGTGCCGTTCAAAAGGTATTTCTCTTGGTTAAACACATCACCGTGTAGATACCCCAAAAGAACCACTGTCTTACTTTTTGCAGTGAGACTGCGACGGGTCTCAAATTCCTTGTTGCCAGCGTTAACCTCTTCAAAGGTTCCGGGGCGGTCTGCAAACCACAGACCACAAGTAAAATGTGTTATTTTGGATTCACTGTTGTAATTGAGCAGCGTCTCAATATACGATCCATAAGCATACGTATTGATGGGTGGTGAGACTAGTTTTTGGTTTAAAAACACATTCATCTATGGGAATAGCGAATGCAACCAGCTGTTGACGGGAGCGATTTGATCCACCTCGGTGAAAGCACCACCATCAGGTTTCATTATAGCCGCCCTGAGATAGAGCATGGTCTGTGAAAGATAGATATAGAACTCGCATTGACTGGTAACGGTAAATTCGATGGCCGAATAATCGGTGAGGGGAGAGAGAGGTTTGTACTGGAGCCATTCTTCACTTTCAAGACTGGTTTGCGTGGGTGGGATGGAAAAGAGATCTAGTTTACTGCTGGCACACTTGCAGAACTGGGGGTATAAAAACGACAGTTTAACTGAAAATATCTACCGCTTATTTCTTGACCTTTTTACGTCAGACAACGACAGAAGACTGACGTTGGTGCTTCTTACAACGCCCTTTATAGCCTGATCCGGTCATCGGGGTTTCGAATTTCTGCTCCGCCTTGCGTTTCAGGTTTGTTCCAGCCTCGCTGACACGCTGGCATAGGGCCTCTTTGAAAGGACGACGCTAATTGGTGACGTTGGAGAGCACATTGATACCCAAATGAAGTACCCGTTTTCCAATGGCTTTAGCTCCGCTTCTCAGCAACTGGTACGATGCTCTTGAAAAAGGCCACTGATACTTCCTATTCCATGCTCGTGTTGATAGGGAACACCGTGGTGGATAAAATATATTGCTGTTCCAGCCTAGTCGACATAGTATCTTTGGTAGGGATAGTTCATGTTGAGCAGCGTCAAAAATTAAGTTTCACGCACACTTTTCCAAACTCGAATGGTACAGGTTCACCAGTGTCTGTTCTTATATTGGTTTCCAGGCTTTCAATTTCCCTTCTAAGTACGGGCACGTAGTGCAACGGATCATAGCTAACTGTTTTATTTGTGCCATTGAGATAGTTGTGTTGTTGATACCGGCGATACGTAAAAGCGGTGCCACAATATCACCCACGGGATCGGCGATATCAGTGTAGATGTACATTTGCGAGGGCAAGCCTAGTAGAATGTTGGTGGCTTACGGTGACTTTTGGACTTTGATCAAATTAGTCTGAGGATCGAAACCACGCTGTAGGCTTAGTTGACTAGATAGAGTCAGCAGCTGTATATTTGGTGAAGAAGAAACAACGTCCACTTTTTTGTTAGGTTTTGTGTACTAGAATACAACTCCAAAATCCCCTTTAAACGCCTCTACATTGATTAAGGCTTTGACCAAATCATGGATAGTGCTGTAATTTACAGGCGGGATGTGATCCTTGAATAATTGTTCCACGCCGATAGCGGCAACCCAGTTGTACCATACAATATTTTGGCCCTCGGGTGAAAGAACATGGATATTGGAATTTGGCGAGAGTGACTTCCCATTGTCCGTCGAGTGAAAGACGATAGGGTAGCTGCGTGGTGAAATTCACGAAGGTATATTTCGGGAAATATCCCTCGGCAAAGGGACGTAAAACTGTTCCTTTATGGTAGGGCACTGACGTAACTCGTAGGAATCCAAGGATTACACTTGGCGGGGTAACCTTTACACTGCACGTACACTTTCTTTCTGGTGTCTTTACCCTTGACACGTAGTATTTAATCAACTTTAAAAATTTAAGGAAAACGCACCCATTGCAATTCGTGTTTGTAAAACGTTCCTCCACCTCTTCATCGTCAAGATCGGTTAACCAGTAGACGACTGGTTGTCGCAACAGGACACTGTTGAATTTGAACTTTTTTCCGCTCCAATTGCTTTCGTAGACCATTTCAAACATAATTTTGGATTTTCTAATACGCACCGTGCTACCGACTGTGGGTTTTGGCTTACTATTTGAGTTTGGGCGCCTCTTTCCGTACAGATTATCTTTGACTTGATGCACATTAATTTCTGAAACGTCTGCACGCACCATCTTGTTAATGTAATGTTTTGTGCTGTTGTAAGCTTCGACGAGATCTTAGAGGACATCCACATAGCGATACGTGATATTTTTCGTAAAGTAGCGCCACATGTGCCCTTTCAGAGTTCTATTGAATCGTTCCACGATGCTTACCTTCACGACCGGATTATGATTGTTGTAGTAATACACGCCTTATTTATTGAGAAATTTCCAGACTAGACGTGCCGTGAACTCTGTCCCCTTGTCCATCTTTAAACTTAGAGGTTTACGTCCCCTATTTTTAAAAAATGACCTTAAAGGTGTCACTCACGACGCTCCCCGTCTTAGATGGAAGCGTCCTCGCCCAGGCGATCTTGCTAAACACGTCGGTGAGCAAGTACACGGCACTGTCGTATTTTCCGACACTTCACATATCGTTGAGATCGGCTTGCCAGAGGTCTTGAATGTTTGACACCCCGTACTTGTTGCGTGGAAAATATTTATTACAGGTTTGTGCAGCATATAAGCTACTTGCATGCACACTAAGCCATTCACGTGCTTTGGCCGGATATTTCTTGGACGCCTTTATGAACGACGCCACCCCTGCAAACACTGCAGGATGTGAAAGATCGTAGTATATTCCGGCTAAACGGTCCATTAAGCGCGGAAAGGCAGCCACCTCTTTTCTTTCACCCTTTTCAGTTTCTTCTTCTTAGGGCGTTGCGACGGTGTAAGTGGTTGAGGTACGGACGTTGGATCTATAATGGGTGCCAAAAGTTTAGGGTTTACAATTAATACATTCAGGGCGTTTATTTTTTGGATCGCCGTGAGAAACTCTCGTCACCCCAACGGCTAACTGTGTCTTCTTGCTCTGACCAAATCGTTGACTAAATCCACGATATTGGCTCTACGGAGAGGCTTATCGTGAATACCCACTTCCCCATTTGCGTCCCAAGAGATACCTCCTCGGGAAATAATATGTTATATTAAAAGTTCGGCTTTTTTACGTGACTGTACGGGTACAGTATTGAGTACAGCAGGGATGGGTAGTACGGACACTTCAGGGATGGTTGTGGCCCTATTTTCAGGCGGTGGAGGGTGTTGACCAAAGTGAAGATAGTACTGTAACACTTGTTGGTATAAAGCCCATGTAGACTTTTCAAGTTTTGAAGTGAGGATTTTTTCCGTTTTCTTGTCCAGCTCTGAGTCTACTAGATTTGTTGCCAAAGCTACTTGTTGATGGTGTTGCTCGTAACGGTGTAATATTTCCGGGGACACCAATATCATCTTTTACGTTTGTTCCATTATCTTCTTGTTGAATAAGGAACCGAGGACACCACTGATTAATGGGGCTAAAAGTAAGGACAGGAACGCTCTCCCTTTCTGAACGAGTAGTCGTCTCTTCTTCCAGTGCTCTCCTCGTTTTACCAGCTTGCGCAACACCGGCTTGTAAATATGTAACTGTAACTTTGTCTTCTGAGCATTTTTCAACGTAACCCACCCTTTTAAAGTGTTGTAGACACACTCGCAAACAGAGTAAATAAGTTTCTTTTTTGCCGTTTTCAACAAGGCGACACGTAGCTGCAGGTCCATGCGATGCTTCGCTCGCAGCAGAGGGGCTTTCTTCAGCACTTTGAGACTCATGGATATGAAATTAACTTTAATCGTGAAGTGTCGGTGTTTTTATAGCTTTTGCGGGGTAGGTACATGCAGTAACTGACATTTGTGCGTGTTCTATATCTGAACCATTCGGGTATAACTTGCGTGAAATCTAGCAATATATATCCGTGGGGAGTACTTGTAGCATCAGTGTAAGCCTCTTATAAAACAAGGGGGTTTTCAGGACATATTTGACGTGCAAAGTGTTAAATCTGAACTTTATCCCTGGGATTTTTAAAAATCATTATATAATGTGCGTTTAAGGAAATGTCTCTGTGGCCCCAGCCCTGATGGAATATATTTTGTGCAAGGTACATGACGCTAATATTTTGATGATGGCATCCTTTGGTGAAAAATCGACGACCACTTCGTTGGCTTCACGCATCAGGTCGTCTAGGATAATCATGTGTATAGAGTCATTACAGGCGTCATCCATTTCCGGGAAGCCCTTACAGAATATCACGCGGGGACTTGGCCAGTCTTGTTCGAATCCAGTTTGCCATAAAGCATTTTACCAGGTGATTTTATCAAATTTAACGTCACATATTGTGTCCAAGTGATGTATAAAGTGGGCTACAAAGTGTGACTTTCAAATCCGCGAGGGCCGCTGATGATGGCTGAAAATGGATGTTTCAATTAAACTTGTCCATAATGTTTGAGACTGAGTTTATAAGCTACATGAACTTGTATTTTTAGGATAGGAGGGAGGCTTTGTAGACGTTGAAACGCAAACATAACCGTTTTTATAATATTTATTCATACAAATATAGATCACACCATGATAAGTATACAGGGAATATTTATTTTCACACATAGAAGTTTTACAAATATAGCTCACACCATGAAAAGTATACTTGGAATAATTATTTACACAAATACATGCTTTAGAAACATAGCTCACACCACGAAAAGTTTACTTGGAATATTTATTTACACAAATAATAGTTTTAGAAACATGGCTCACACCATGAAAATTATAATTGAAATATTTAATTACAAAAATTGATAGTTATAGAATATATCATACACCTTGAAATATATTATAGATGTTTAGGTGTAAAGGAAACAATAATCAATTTATTGAGGTCTTGGCGGGAATAGTGGCCTCGGTACTAATTTACAAAGTCCAGTTTAAAGAGTATGTATATATATGTATAATTGTATATGTATATATATATATGTATATATGTATATATATGTATATATATATACACACACACACAACCAGATGGTTTCACTTTAAAATATATACAAGAAAATAAACGAATGTAACTAGAATTAAAATAAATATGTATACAAACACCTAATTGACTAGAAATAATCAGGTAAGTGAAGGATTGTACTGGTGGATAAAAAATAAACAAAGTATCCCAGTTGCATAGAATAAACAAATTAAAAATATGTGTGTTTTCATGCAGATAAAATTATGAAAAAAATCTCAAATCTTTGAAAAATGGTACGTCAGTGTAACTGTCTAGAATGAATGAAAAAAGATAACTATTCACCCCGTCTAAATTATCATCCCTTAGTCGTGGCGAGCGCGTTTACAAGGACTCTGATACCTGATCGTCAACGTATTAAAATCATGGCTATTCGTCGTTTGGTGTACACGGGCCGGTAGACGTTATTCTGCGAAACGGTACATACAGTCGCAATACATTTCTTATAAATTTGTGGGGTATCTGTATGTATCTTTCCGCAGCCTGTTGGTAACTATTTCTTTTAAAACATCCAAATTAACGTCGTTCCGGTTGCCACGGTTTATGGTGACCCCGCGTACCTAGCCCACCATTTTTGTTTTGGCAGGATCGTCGCCAACACAAACTCGGTACGCATAATTCTTGGGACCGCCAGATACAAAGGCGCTAATATAGCTTCCCGGACCGTAATCTTGAAGTTCTTCAGTGAGGCCACCTATAATGTCTCCGGTTGGTGGACTCCAATCGCCGGGACGTTCCGTGATTAGAACGCTATCTGTATCATGATACAAAAAGTGGTCTCCCAATTTTTCAAGGATGCTGTATAAGGGCAACCTAGCCATAGCAGTCGTGTAGCATGCCACTGCCACACTCGTGTTAGGGTTAGGGCGCAATGCGTCGCGCGCATCCGTGTAATTGAACCTAACCTAATCATTTACATCAATGGCTCTGTCCACGAAGATGTACGAAAGAGTCAGGTACTTGTGAATGCCTTGATAGTCGTTGACAACGGCTACGTGTGGTAAATCGGGTCTTTGCCCAAACTTTCCCCATAGTGAGTTTAAAAAGAGCTCAGCCATTGTGCGTAGACCAGGGTTTTTACAAACAGAACCTAAATTGAGTTTTACTCCTTCCCTTTTCTCATAATTTTGAATAAAAGTTAACTTCTCCTCTTGTGAGGTACTTCACTCTGACCATCCACTGGCTTCTTGTTTAGTTTTCAAAAAAGTATCAATGTACCCATAAAACAATCCGCCAGAACGTGTCTGACAATTGTACACAGATACGGTGTACTAACACACTTCGTGTACTGTTTCAATGGTGTAGCCTTTCTCAGCGGCTTTCCGAATCTCGTCAATCACCCAGATGCCTGTCAACCAACGTTATTTCTTGGTGTTGTGCTGACATGCGCCTTGGTATTTCTACTCCCCGCATTTCCTCCACAAGATGAACATTAAATTGTCGTGCATACGTGTAGGCAATACAAGCATGAATAAATCCCGCGGAGGTGTCACGGTAACTTTGGCTATGCTTTCTACTTGTTCTATAGACGGACAATTTACTACCAAGTGAATTTTGGGGTGGCCGATGGGATAATTTTTGTACTTACAAACGTAATGACACAATGAACACACATCCAAGTACTTGATCTTCTCTTCACAAAAAAGGTCTGCTTCAGGGAACGAACATGAAACTCCTCTTTTCCAGTGACATCTTGGATGGGGCCTGCTTCATATAGAAGAAATGACCTAAAGGACGATGGGTCTCGCATACTCTACAAAAAATCTCATAACACCTGTGTGATAATTCTGCTTTTTCCCATTTACAAACTGAAAAATTGCCCACAGAAATTACAAACCTTTTTAACATCACATATCGACATGTTACCTCTGCAAACACCGGGACTTTTATGGTTATCAAAACATGTCTGGTTTGTGAACCAACGCTCACAGTATTTACTGGTCACAGTTCGACCTCCACTGCAAATTGCTATAGCGTAGCTCATTTTGCAAGGGATTTCACATTTGTTCTTGTTATTATGATCAAATGGTGCACGACACTCGCGGCAAAAGCACGAGCACTTAAATGCGGCTGTTAAGGACGTTATGACATCAAAATGGTTTTGTTTATAGTCGTGAAAATACAAATCAAGGTAGCTCTTAACGGAATGTTCGGGAGGGGTAGGCCCCTCATATAGGACCTGCCACCCCCAACATTCCCTGAACACTGGATTTTGTATTCGGAGAGGTATGTTTGAAATTGTTTCATTTCAGTGATTCCGACACCTTTCAAAATATTCACACGGACATCACAGCGTAAATCTTCTGTTTTGTATTTTTGAATATTACGGCCCTCCTTTATGTCCTTATAGGTGTTCATGTTTATGCATCCGGGTTCTCTTTTAACGTCACACACATACTTGGTGAGAACCATTGGATGGGTCATGCAAAGTGTTTCGTAGCCATTTTGAATTGTAGTGATTCCTTGATTTCTTCGACTGTATGTGGTATCCGGGGAGAGTTTATCATCAAGAACGTGCACTTCCACGAGGTTTCTTAAAATGGCTTAGTTTAACGTACAGTGGTGCCGTATTTAAGAACAAATTATAACTCTGCATCACGCGACTTACGTTATCGAGCACAGATCGAGTGTCTAATTGATTCGATCTCCTAAATGAGACGCATACAGATTTCAACAGCGAGTCCGTGTTGTTCAAAAGCAAGCCGACATGATTATTGGCGCTGACACCATGATCCTTCAGCCGATTGAGCAAAACAGTAATTTGCTCTTCAAGTCAGCTTAATGCGTCACGACAATTGTTTTATTCTCCCCTCGATGATTTGAAGAGAGATACCATTTGACAATGCTCCACGATCCTGATTTCCCGGGCTACTAATTCCCATCTGGGGTGCATATGACGGCCCCGCCCCCACCATATCCAGCCTTAAAGGGAGACTGTGATTCCCTCCTGCCTCACCCCTACACCACTGGCTTGCGGGAAGACGCCTGGAGATGCCAAAGCTCCCACCGGCTGAATGGGGGCTCCGGAGGTTGGGGTTTGGACCACGTTTTCCTCCCGGCTCGGACAGGCATCTCCAGTATTCATTTGACCTAAAACACAAGAGTTTGAATTCAAATACAATTCAAACTAACTACAAAGTAAGCATTTGAAACAATATTCTTCCAAACAATCAATTTAAAAGATCATTATTTGCAATTTTTAAATCAAACAAATTATAATATAAGTTAGCAAAATAATTCCTGATAACAAAATTACAATTTTGTAACGATGTTCCAAACAACGGATATCCAAAACCTACAACCTGGTAATATGGAGGTTTTACACTCACCAAGGCTCACCAACTCTCACCAAGTCTCGCCAAGTCCGACCGAGACCTCTCCCCGTCAAATGGGACGCACGTGCACGCAGTGACACATCCACTCTCGTGGCTTGGATAATGAAGACTGTCTGAGACGCGAACCAAATCAGCGCCTCGCCCAATCTCTAAACAATGCTGTTGCCAACTTGACTTCACGAACATCCGCCCCTCGAATGTTCCAGGTTGGCCTAGTAATTACTGGGACGTCCGCGATATGCCCAGAGCGCTAATCTCCACCCTTCTTTTTGTTCCATGTGCTTCCCCTTCTTTCCCCCTTTACTGAGAACTTGTTAGATCTGTTTATGGTATATAACAACAGCTGTCATTTCATATGATACTCATTGTATCACTGGCTCTTACCAGGTGAGAGCGCTTGGTTAAAATTAATATTAGGGAAAATTTATCGAAATTCACTTTGGCTTTAAATATGGGGGGGAATTTTATTCTAAATTTCTGTTTGGCGATTCTTTTATGTTTATAAATGGGGACTTTTATTTGATTTGGCGTGGGTGATCCACGGTTCAATATTGGTAACTTTCTGGGGGGATTCGTATTTGAGTTAGTACATTTTATTAACTGTAGGTGCGCCCGAACCTTCATCTTGGCTGATCTATGTAATAGTTTAATATTGTCTTGGATATTTTTAGGCGATATAAGTTCGCTCAGTATTAGATGTATTTTATATGGAATAGTTAGTTTAAGTTGTCATGAGCGTAACGGGAATTTGGGGAACTTATTGCACATTTACAAGTCTTAATGTTAGATGCATTTTATATGGAATAGTTAGTTTAGGTTGCTATGGACGCAACGGGAGTTTGGGGAACTTATTGTACGTTTACAAGTATTGTTGTTAGATTAGGTTATGCTTGGTAATTTAGGATAAGTCCCCAACGGTCATTGTTGCACCCTCTACTTAAAATAATTAGGCTGACAAATCATGTATATTTTCATAGTTATGTGAGCCTAAGTTTTATGAGCACTTTTCTTGCTAATTTATACTCCAGTTAAAGCTATGGATGTAAGCACGCACTTGGGCGCTAAATTTGAATGTTTACTTCTAACTTTCACTCTATGTTCCCTCTGTGGGACGAGTAAAATATTTCAAGTTATGTCAGCTTAGTCTGTACTTTGGCAGGCTAAGCGTAGGCTGATTATGCCATTAATGTACTCTTGTATTATTATATCATTGTAATTTATCAGAAATAAAAAAAATGTTTCTCTTGTGACCTCATGGTTATTTTTTGGGGCACACTTCCCGACCTCTGTGTGAGCGTCACAATTTTATTAATATTTTGTCCTCGGAGTGGACAGTATAGATATCAAATATTAAAACGGATCCCTCAGTTGCTCTATCTAACCAATTTAAAAGACACTTGTTTATTTCATACAATGTGCGGGACATTTCATTTACTTTAAGGTTCTATTTGAAAAGTGTTTTCACCTATTAGTGCTCTATTATAGAGGTTTACTAAGCAATCTGCTCATTATATGCTCTTTCAACTTATAATTATTTAAAATATTAATAATATTTTATACCTTCATATTTTTACTATTTTAACATAAAATAATCTCAACTATGGATGCATCATAAGGGTCCAGAGTCGAAAAAATGTCCTTTATAGGCGCGTGTGGCAATATGGGTGGTGGTGAAGGTGATATTATCGGAACCTCCACAGACACCTTATGTGCGGGAGACATGCAGTGGTCCCATGAATCTTAAACAAACATAACTTTGTATTAGAATCTCTTAACATAAGTGATGGCCCAGAACAATCATACAGAAACTACCATTAATTTGGATAGCCATTTTCACAATAATAGCTGTGGTCCTGCTAGGACTCGAACCCAGGACACCTAGATCAGGAGGTAGGCATTTTACCAACTGAGCCAAAAGTCATACAATAATATTGCAACAAGGAAATCACCTAAAATTAATATAATATTTACCGTTTAGCATTTACAAAACAAAAAAGGATAATCCACAATTTTGTTCATGAAAACCAACTAATTTAGCACATTATTCATATTTTGAAACTATGTTGCATGGTACTATTTTGTTTTTTGTTTGGATTTTAAATCAAATTATTCTTTCTTACAATTCTGGTCTTTCATTGGCCAGCAATTACCAACCGTTTGCGGTCAATTCCTCCAGATAGACACCGAGGACCATCAGATCCGCGGATGTCTGTAGATATCTCCACAGCCCATTCTCTAAAAAAGAAATACAACGCAACAGCTTAGTTTTATATTCAGTATAGCTTGAATTTTAAAATATTTAACATACTATCTACGTGATATAATAGTAATGAAAAATAATCTCCAGAGTGTTTAGGGAATCTGAGCCAATTAGCAACTATGTGAAGACTCAGATTAGTCATATCCGACCAGACTCTTAAAATTTTGGTTTTATAAAAAAATATTAAATAATATTAAGCCAAATGGAGTTTTAAAAAAATAAAAGAATAATTATTTGTCGAAAGAGAATTTTGCTTCATTTTAATTCCTAATCTCCGAAGCCTTAGTTTCGTCCTGCTATTTCTGAAGACAGTCCAAGAGTGCTCTTCCAATTGCACAACCACTCTTATATATGATCTGGCACAACTCACTGAACATAGAACGGCGGGATCACAAGGAGAAGGGAGGCAACCCAAATAAAGTAAAGAGGGGAGGGATCCACACGCAACATAGGCTTCCACACTTTTCTAGAATAATTGAGAATTAACTGGACACTGGTCGAAGAGTCTCTTTTTTCTTCCGAAGTTCTTTGGCCTGGGATTTCTTGCGTTGTGTACACGCGTCGGCGCCGCCTCAGTGTCTCGTAGCTTGTTGTCGAGGCCGGGCGTGTGAGTTGTGGCGAGGACAATAAAGTCCGTAGCTGGGTCAACAGCAGTCGGCGTCCGTGTAATGGGGTAGGTCTATGGTTTATTCACTCAGGCATCTTGGACTTGCAACTAATGCTACAAATGAAAACCCATTGCCACATAGAAGGGGAGTGTTGTGACATCACACGCAATGATGACGTCACACAGATCGAGACGACTTGTCTTGTCGAGCTTCCAAACTGGCGCCAGGTATGAGTCATATGGGAAAACCCATTGACGGGGAGTATTGCGACATCACACGCAATGATGACGTCACACAAATATAGGTGACTGGTCTTGTCGAGCCGACAAACTGGCGCCAGGTATGAGTCACCGGGGAAAACCCATTACCATAATGATTGGGGAGGGGGAATGTTGCCAGGGTAAACGACCTCATGTACTAGCTCCCGGTTTCAAGGTCACGTTCTATTCCTCTCTCGACACGTTGAGCCGACAATCTGGCACTAGGGTCGCGATGATGCCACCAGGTAATACCCAGTGGGGAGTGCTGTGACACAGCACGCAATGATTACGTCACACAGGTCGTGGTCAAAAGTCGAAGGTCAAATTGAGGCCATACATCGACCACACTACTCATATTTTTGTGGAGGAAAAGTGGGAAACCGCTTAGGAAAATCTACCCTTAAACACCCTACTGAGATTCGAACCCTGGTCTCCTCTTCATTGGCAGTCTAGTATATTGCGAGAATTACGACTTAGAGCACACGGCCACTGAAGTGGGCTTTTGATAAAACTATTTATTTTGTAAACATTTAATGAGCATGATTGAATACCATAATGAAGCTGTTTCTTCATTCATGAGGAGTGGTAAAGAAACTATCAATTGTGAGGGTATGAATAACCCTTAAGTGAAAATATATGAAAATTAAAGGGTATCGGTACCTATAATTTATGTTTACATATCTCTTTTCAAGATATAATACTTTTAAAAAACAAGCACGTGAGCAAATTAACTTATAAAAACATTTCCATTTTGATAATAGAAGAATCCTGCTGAAAATCTAGGGAATAAAAATCATACTGTTCTGTATTGAAAAGTGATTTAATTATTCATCGTTTATATTGTTTCATTACACTCCATTGTTTAAAAAAATATATCATTTATTATTATTATTATTATTATTATTATTATTATTATTATTATTATTATTATTATTATTATTATAAAAGTTGGTCATTACTAGCTAAAAACTATTCTGGATTACGTAATTTACAGTAAAATATAATATAAACTTTATATTTTTTAATTTTAATAATGCCTACGAAAATCCAAAAGCCCTCATATTACCAACACACTCAAGGCCGATTCACACAGAACGCTAAGCTAAGCTAAGTTTTTTTCTGCTAACTCCTTAGAAAAATAGCGGACTATGTATTTAAGTGTGTTGGTCTACACAGAAAGCTAAGCTAAGCTATGCCTTTCTACGCCACGCTATGTTTTTTCTGATTGCTGGCCGGGCAATTTTTCCATCTCCCATCTTGAGCCATCTTACGTTGTGCATGAGCATAACGCAACTTGGGCTCCGTGTTAAACGGACGGCAGTGCTGGTTTGGTGAAAATAACTAAAGAAGTGTTGAAGTTTTGTTTTCAGTTTGTTTCGCATGTATGTAAGTAATATTATTTTTAGGTTTTATATTTAATAAATGTATTTATATTAAAATGGAAGCGTTAATTGAACAAGTTGTACCGTGGTAACAAATATCTTCGCCGCATATCATCCACCACCTATAAAAGTGAAGTTAGACTTACTCCGTTTAGCCGGGAAACCAGCGCCGCTCATGGGTCCTCCGAGCACATCAACACTCCGCTCACGTTAAACAAGAAAAACAAGATTGTTTCCTTGTAAGTTTACGTAGTTCGGCTAACTTTCCCCGAGTATCGGACGCTGCGCAGGCGCTAAAACTTGGAGAAAGAAGCGCTCTTGGTGATCACGTGGTTTTCCCTACCCCTCGTATTATCACCCTCTTGACGCTGTGCGCAGGCGTCAATGAGGAAAACTCACGCTAACTTGCTGATAGTGACATCATTGAACTTGTGTATTCACCCTCCCATATTTTCCGCACAGTGCAAATCTGAATATAAGCGTGTACCCGGCAAGTAGCAGTCACTCTGTGATGCTTTTAGGATGTAAGATCTCTCTACATGTAAGTCTACGTTATATTGGAAAAGCATTATATATTTTGTAAACTGGGGAACTGTTAAATTATAACTTAATTATGTAGGAACCGATTTGGATTTGCTTCGGCATATTTTTTTAATTATTAATTATACTATCTTAGTTTTGTTGGGTAATTAGATTTGTTATGAATCAAGGCATATTTTTGGACGTATCTCTTTAAATTTTGATTCTATGGTAGTATAATCAAGTCAAGTTTTGTTATTTATTTTTGTAGGGTATATTGCGCTGTTATGATTGGGATCCTGTCTTACTGTGCTAGTCGTTCTAAACGAAACTTATACGTATTGTTATTTTACTTTCAATTGTTACGCAAGGAGAATTTCGATTAATGTTTGCCGACCGTTATTATACACTCAGTATGTTTGTAAGAGAAATATTAAACCTTTTTGTGTAGGTTGCCCCGCCTCACGGGTAGTTGGACGATAGTAATATCTTTACTTATTTCTAATGTAGCCAAGTGTTGTGCCGAGCTAATGTGAATTAGCTCGCACAAGTGCGTGGCTATGTACCCCTGTAAAAGAATATAATCTATTATTTAATTTAACTACTGCCTGGATTTCCCATGTTCAAGTCCGATGAGGGTAAGGTTCTTTGATCTTCATTACCGGGCCTTATTAAATTGGTTTAGAGTGCTAAATCCCCTTCCGAGAAAGAGTTCTGAGGTCTGACGTGCTGATATCACCTTCTCTCATGGCATGTTATGCATGCGCGGTCTTCCTAAGGTGTGAGTGGCTCAATTTTTCATCCCTTCTATTCCCCTGGCTCTAATCCCTGCCTAGGAGCGCCGGCTAATTTTGTCTCATAGTTCCACATAAGTGTGTTAGAGGCAGAGACCTTTTATTCAGACCGACTACAGTACGGTTGACTAACACTTGTGTTCTGCTGCACCGCAGCTCACCGTTGCTGGACGCTATGGCATCCTGTGAAGTAGAGACTCAGGCCAGCCGCAGCTAGCCCCCACCACAGGTGTTTTGCATACTCATTATCTTTGACTGCGGGTGCACTTCGTGCACATTCCACCTGTACTACCACTGGTGCACTCCGTGCACATTCTACCTACTATACTGCTGGTGCATTTCTTGCTCGTGCGCCTGCCATTTACGAGGATTAGGGTAGGGAATCTCAAGTTGATCCAACCGAGGAGTTTCATCCTTCTAATGGACTGGTTGAATTGTGCTCTGTTGGAGCCCTCTACACCGATGTGAAATGCTTTAATGTAATCAAAGCGTGGAACTAGGTATAGTGATATGCTGTGTTCTAGTACAGCATGCAGTTTAAGATTGGTCTCAAGGTAGACAGTAGGCCCGTTTTAAATGTATTAGTTAGGCGTTTAGGTAGTTAAGGCTCCCTCTGAGCTGTTACGCGGTGTGATTTCTTTGAAGCTGATGTGTAATCAATATAGTGGGCTTCACCCTTTCTTGTCACCAGCCAGATAGGATTAAATATTTGGCCTAGATATATTATCTGTAAGGCCCGTTCACGATATTTATTGTAGGTTTATTTAAATGATGTGTATAGCCCTATCAGTATTATAAGTGTATGTATATTTGTATTCAGGTAGTTTGTCAATTGTTGAGCTTTAGGTTAGCTAGATATTTAGTGATGCTGAAGCTACGCGCAGTCATCGCGTATATTTGTATAGAACTGGTAACGCTGTAGCGTTTAGCTAGTTAAGGAATTTTCCTAGTGGATCTAGTATGAGGACGAGTGCCTTCTGTCATCGGGAGGACGAGGAAATAATTAATGGCCTAATTAGGCTGGTGGTGCCAGTGATTGAACCCATTTTACTGTTATCTCTTAAACTTTTTTGCTGCCTGATCATAAGGGCGTGTCACGTAGGCATGATACCTTAGTTGCTCACGGTGTTCTCTTGTTTTCTATCCCCGTAGGTGGGCTCCTTAAGCCACGTTCTAGCGGGATTCAAAACTGAATTAATGTACACCTTTCTTATATATGTTCTTTATGTACTCAGTGTTGGGTAGCCACAACTAATACGATAGATTCCCATTTGGGGCATTTAAACCTACTAATTGGTGGAATATGGTTATCTCCCCAGGATGGAGGGCAGGAGGTACTCGTCATTTAACTGACACTGTCAGACCGCTCAGTTAAGAAATTTAATCCATACGTAATTGAGTATTCTAAGTGTAATGGGAGTTGTTCGTCCTTTCAGTCATGCAGCTATTAGACTACCAAAACCTTGTAAACACCCTCTAATCCATTAAAGCATTGTGTATTGTATGTGCTTAATAAAATTGTTACTTACCTCGCTATGTCTGCTATGTCAATTTGCACCCCCCCC
>CABFVX010008615.1:0-22984 GCA_902151425.1 Timema shepardi | reverse complement strand
ATAAACACGTGTACAGGTTGTTCTCCCATCCTATAAACACGTGTACAGGTGGTTCTCCCATCCTATAAACACGTGTACAGGTTGTTTTCTCATCCTATAAAAACACGTACAAGCTGTTCTCCCATCCTATAAACACGCGTACAGGTTGTTCTCCCATCCTTTAAACACGTGTACAGGTTGTTTTCCCATCCTATAAACACACGTACAGGTTGTTCTCCAGTCCTATAAACACACGTACAGGTTGTTCTCCCATCCTATAAACACGTGTACAGTTTGTTTTCCCATCCTATAAACACACGTACAGGTTGTTCTCCCATCCTATAAACACGTGTACAGGTTGTTCTCCCATCCTATAAACACGTGTACAGGTTGTTCTCCCATCCTATAAACACACGTACAGGTTGTTCTCCCATCCTATAAACACGTGTACAGGTTGTTCTCCCATCTTATAAACACGTGTACAGGTTGTTCTCCCATCCTATAGATACGTGTACATGTTGTTCTCCCATCCTATAAACACGTGTACAGGTTGTTCTCCCATCCTATAAACACACGTACAGTTTGTTCTCCCATCCTATAAACACGTGTACAGGTTGTTCTCCCATCTTATAAACACGTGTACAGGTTGTTCTCCCATCCTATATATACACGTACAGGTTGTTCTCCCATCCTATAAATACGTGTACAGGTTGTTCTCCCATCCTATAAACACGTGTACAGGCTGTTCTCCCATCCTATAAACACGTGTACAGGTTGTTCTCCCACCCTATAAACACGTGTACAGGCTGTTCTCCCATCCTATAAACACGTGTACAGGTTGTTCTCCTATCCTATAAACACGTGTACAGGTTATTCTCCCATCCTATAAACACGTGTACAGGTTGTTCTCCCATCCTATAAACACGTGTACAGGTTGTTTTCCTATCCTATATACACGTGTACAGGTTGTTCTCCCATCCTATAAACACGTGTACAGGTTGTTCTCCCATCCTATAAACGTCCTAAATTTAAGGAAAAAAGGGATATATATATAGCTAAGATAAAATTAAAATAAAATTTAGGGTGAAAATTCACCCATCCTAGTATTAGTAGGTAAAATAAAAAGATCATAGTGTTCTAGTGTTAAAAATAAGCATTCCTCCGCAACACGAGGTTTTTTCCCGGATACACGACGATATCCATGAATCACTGTACTCAAAGAAACAAATGGTACGAAACTAATTTTTTGTCTGGTTATTTGTACACTAATTTAAACGAAAGCGTTTCAAACAATGAGTTATTTAAAATAAGTAATTTTTTTTATTTTATTAAAGTTTTAAGAATATATATTACCTTTTACAATTAGTTAAGTTTTTGTTTCAATAAATCAAAATTTATGTATATAGTTTTAACTTATTTTAAGTGTTCTTTTACTGCGCAACATAATTTGATTTTGAAGTCATCGTATTAGTCAGAAAGTCAAATTTGTATATTCTTTTAAATTCCCATATAAAACTACGTGTTAAAAGCCTTTCAAAACTATCATATTTAATTCACACCATATGGCAATACTATCATAACCTATATTTTATAATCTTATCAACTTACAGTTATCTTATCTAAATTGTTAGCTTTCCTTTAACTCAAATACACTTGTGTTATTGATAGACAAGTCACTCGTCAATAAGTACAATTCAATAATAAACAAGACTTTGACTGTGTTTAACAGCATAACGATATTAGCTAATATTTGCATGTTTATTAGATAAATTCTAGTGTGTTTAAGAATATCGAGATATTTGTAAATTGCTACATTTTTATTATGGCTCTAATTCATTTAGGATCCTGCGCGTAGAAACCTTTCCTACATAATTTCAACTGAACAAAATGACTTCGATTGTGCTCTAGATAAACGATGTATATACCAGTAATTACACTCTTTTAACGCCTCGGTGGCGTGGTTAGCTAACGAGCTAGCTTCATGTTGAGCTAGACTGTCTTGGACGGGGAGATTGAGGTTCAAATCTCGGTCGGGTGAACTGGGGCTGGTTTTCCTAAATGATTTTCCACTATCCCCCCAAGCAAATGCGAGTTTGCTTCCTCTAAATTCAACCTTCTCAATTTCTAACCCATTAGCATAATTAGTACTTAGGCGTATAGCCCGAACGGGTAATAAGACGCGGTGTTAAATAAAAATAAACATGAGCTGCTATAGAACGTTATTATATTTCTCAATAATAGCACTCCTTTAGCATGAGCTGCTATAGAACGTTATTATATTTCTCAAAAGGTGCACACCACAATCATTACATATACAGTACTATGAAGCCTAAGAAGTCGAAGTAATATTAAATGTCAGAATGTACAAAATATTATTTGTATTATGAAAAATATATTAATTCTTCAGGTTGTAACATGACCTCAAGATGTCTTTAGAACAGAAGTAGGGGGTGTTAACGGTGATGGACATTTCCATACTTTTATAACTGACATAAACATCGCTGCCAAAAGGTGAACCACTAACAAGTAAATAGGATTTACAGGTTTCCAACATTCATATTTATACCATTCTATGAAATATATTTTATAGCTTCGCTCTTTCTCTCTCTCTCTCTCTCTATCTCTCTCTATATATATACATATATACACACACACCGGGTGTTCATTTGAAATCTTTACACCAAAGTATCTAAAAACAATGCATTGCAGAAAAAAATATTTTAAACAAAAGCTGTTTGGTTTTGAGGGGGAAGTAAGGTGGTAAGGCTGGTATGACCTTGGGTGTCGTTGCTAAGGTGACGTTAAGCTCAATTTGATTTTCTTTAAATGAGACTCCCTATTTTTCATTACACATTCCTGCAGATCAAGTTGATCCATTTTCAAAATGATGATGTTAAGCTTTTAAAGTAAAAGTTATTATGATAAATGAGCCTCATAAGTTTCTGAGTCACCGGTACCGGGCGCGGGATTAGCATTTGGCCCATTCAAAGCTTTGGAAGGTAAGGTTGTTTGTGTGTAAGATCGTAAACAAAACATTGTTTTTATTATCAACGCCAGTTACAAATCCATTAGCTGTCTCGTTTGCTTTCGACTGTTAACATCCTATCTTTAAAAATTGTTTACAGTCTGGAAGAGAGAACAGAATGATTCTTCTGTATGAAGCCGAGGCTCAATGTGCTCGAAGAACGGAGGATACATTCAACCAAAGTCACCAGGATGGAAACGTATCACATACAGCCAACACGGGTGACTTTGTACTACGACACATTTCATTAAATATAAATTTCTACATTTATTGAAAATTAAAATTTCCCTTTTCCAGAATTTGTACAAGTTACACATACTGTGGTTCAATGTGACAACACTTTCGTGTGCATCTGTTTTAAAAAACTGCTGTCATTAATTTAACAAGTTGTTAAAGGTAATTTTTATCATGACTGTTGTAGAATATCGTAGTAGTTTCAGTAATAGAAGAATATATTCATTGGTTTTCAATCATCGGGTATGTTATAAGCAACATTGAAATTCACACATTAATAGTTTTATGCATAATAACTATTTTTTGTGCTATATATTTGATTGGGTGACTTTGTATCAGCTAAAACAATGACACCCTCAGTGGCACAAAGACACCTTTAGAATGTGTTATATTAATATATTACGTCAATTAATTTATAAAAGATAAAGCCGTAATAATATCGGATAAAAGCGCCTCGCTTTGGGCGTCAATTGTAATAGTATTGTTTTATCGCGCCTCTCTTTCGGGCGTCGATCGTAAGAATATGTGATCAATCGCCCCGTTTCGGGCGTCGATTGATTCACTGCGGATTAATTCCCTGTTTAATGTTGTGATGATTTTATAGGTTGTCTTAAGCTCCGTGATCGAGCGCCTATCATCACTATACGGAAACGATACTGTTTAGTCAGCTGTCTATAGCCCCGTGTTCGAGCACTAATTAAATCGGTATATTTATAATTAATGAAAGAGAAATGTTGATGGCTGTTATTTCACACACGGTTTATTTATATCACACCATTAAATTACTTGCACATATTTCAATTAAATGTTTCATATAACTGCACACTTGTGATATTGAAGTGACTTATATTATAATGTGTTAGACTGTGACTGACTCGTGCGTGAGTGTGATCTCGGTGTAGATGTTTGGTCCCGGAGATCATTTTCCTCCCATAAACATACGCACAATGGTTTATATATGACATACCCCTTGCCTTTCTCACCCCTTTTCAACAGTGTAAAATTCAACTAATAGAAAGAGTCTTGGCGACAGGTTTTGTGAAGGCTAGCTTCTTATTGGTATAGAGAAATGGCGTCTTCTTCCAAATACTATGAAGTTGTTTCTTTTAACAAGAAACAACGCAGTTGTTTTTTTACCAGGAAAGATGGTATAAAAATATATTTTAGGAGTGAAGTCCTTTTCAGATCATTTCTAAGAATCGCGTGTTTCTTCATGGATGAATCTTAAAAGGATATTATACCTATATTACTTTAAAGAAAAATTACTTTCATCCATGACTTTTTACATAATTTATATTAATCCAAACCAATACATTACAAAGCAACAGGTTACGTAAAACGTTAGCGTAATTAACGGGTGTGATCCTTTGCCCTTGACTTGTCAACTTTCTTATCATTAAGTTAAATATTTTCAATGAACATCTACGTACCACAGTAGTGTTCTGGCCTTATGGGAACAGCTCTGTGATAGGTTGAATTTGATCACGTGACCACGCCTCTCGCTCTCTGATGGGCTGTTGGTTTTCCCCCTCCCCTCCTACTGACCTCCTTTCCAGTGTTCCAAACTTGCTTATTCTTGTCTCATTTGTTTTTTATTTGTGCTCATTGCTTTTTTATGTGTGCTCAATGGTTATTTATGTGTGAGCATTTGTTTTTTATTTGTGCTAATTAGTTATTTATTCATTGGTTTTTTATGTCTGGGTAGGATTGACGGAGCGTTGGAGTTTTTTATTTATTTATTTGCGTGCAGTACACGGCACCGGGCGCTCCTCCCATGGAATTGCTAGTGAGCATATTCTCTGTCCAGCTGCTTAGTGAAGAGTATGACCATCGATCAGATGACAGTGTATCACGGCTGTAAGGCCCCTTTCACTTTTACTTCACTCCTAACCCTCCTTACATTGCCACAGCACAGAACGAACTAAGTTACAATGACTGCTCTCTCTAACAAGACACTTTTGGACTGCCTTTCCCTTCTCTACTCCCCTCCCCTGACTTCACTTCGTCTTACTACTCTCTTTGCGAGGCCGTAAGTTGTCGCAACAGTAACTTGTTATACATTTTGAAATAGGGTGGCAACGACCTTGTTGAGGAGTCATGAACCCTCAAGGCTATTTGGTACATTGGTCGTGGCCCTCTGAAGGTCACTGGTTCAGATGTACTTATCCTCCTCCAGCCCCAAAACCACTTGGCGCATAGGTTGTGGATTTCTGAAGGTCACAGGTTCAGATGTGCTTTCTAAATGACCACTCTGGTACCAATGATTCGATTTCCCCCACGCCAGGAGTCTGACATTTAGACGGCATGCCCACCGGGATTCGAACCTTGATATCTTTAGCACGATTAATATATATTAGAACGGGCGTACTTCCTGCACCCCCACCATTCAACCCCTACCGGTCGACTAGGTAGAATGTGTACCCGAATTTGCTTGCACATCAATCACTGTCAATGACCATCTAGTGACGCCTTAGACTATGCGACCATATATGCAAGTATAAAATTCATTGTGACGGTAGATTGCTACCCAAGGATCGGCCTCAGTACACACGTACGACAGGTAATCGAACTAAGCTCTTCAGGCAAGCGTGAAATAAGAGTTTATTTTGATCAGGTGAAATGTGTAACAACATTTGCGAAGGATTGAAATGTTAAAACGGCCAAATCTATGATTTATGATTAATCCTGCTATACATAATTGACACCTGGATAGGGGATTCGAACCCAGGACTTTTAGCGCAACAAAATATAGTTTGTATTTATAAAAGTAATTAGCATTTGTCAACCTTGCAGGGACTCGAACCCCTACCTCCTTCCATCACAGGGTTAAATGTGTACCCACATTTGCACTGTTGGAAAAATAAACACGACCGACGGTCCTACAAGGACCACTCTAGTCAGCACCGGAGAAAGACGTCCATCCTCGGAGGGAAAGCTAGTGTGAAAGGCAGACAACTGTAAATATCTGCTAATTTACTCGGCTCGGGCAGTAACCGATGTGGAAAAATATTTTCGACCAATGAGAAGCCACCACCTTTACAAGCGGCACACCCCATTGAAGCAACTATAAATAGACCTTGAAATCATTACACTCGGTCATTATAATTAAAATAATAATTGCGGCTAGTAAATATCACAATGAGTTTTGACGCGCTGGAAAATTGGATAGATTCAGTTATGTTTTAAAACGTTTTATATATTTTAATGGTTACTATTTTGCTTATTACATCTTTGGTGTACAGCGGCATTTGTTCCTTTGACAGACCGTCAAGAATAAGACGCACCCGTTCACATGTAGCGTCGTTTGCGCCGGGTATCCCGGAACTTTTAGCTCTTTTTAGCGAGGACGGAATTTGCCTGGTGGATGGCGACTTTTTCATGGGTAATTAGCGTCCTGCTATTGATTTTATAGAATTGTCAGTGGTTTTTACTCCCACGACCGTAATTAATATGTATTTGTTTAATTTCAGAATATGGGGATCCGTACGACCTGGACACTGGATTGAGGGAGCAAGTAGCACCCACACGGGATTAACAATGTGTGTGCTGGCGCCACCTCTTGAAAGCGGCGAAGCAATGGGCCCTGTACCGACGCACCTCCTAGAAGAGGTTGGTGCTTTGCACGGCGTCGCCGTCAGCTTTCAGCCCACTGGACTCTACCAACGCTAGTGGGAATTCAATCCTTGATGTTTTGGGTGAATTGGACGCGATTGACCGGCTGATATGTAAGTTTTCCATTATATATTTTAGCTTCATCTACGAGTAACTATACTATAGCCATTAGGGTGTAAATATACAGCTTATTATAAGAGAGTTATCCACGTCTTCACTTCCCCCCCAAACCACCGTTGTTTTGACGGCATACCAAAACCTTTCGACAGCTGATCATTTCGAGAATATTAGCTCTTATATTCAAGGTATAGATTTTAAAGCAATTATGTATAGGAAAAATTGTAACATATTATATTATTACTTAAAGTAAATTGAAAAGAATTATATATTTTGTGGTATCATTTTAAAGAGAAAAAACTCAGCAGTTTGCAGAAAATATGTTTGAAACAATTTTATTTAAAGTGTTTACTCTGACACGTGCTTTTGTGTTTGTGATGTGTGGGACCTCATCGACGTTGCCGGTGACCACCGGGATATGTGGTTGACGCCCGTAGCACGCTATTGCAACGATTTTATCGACACACTCATCGTGGATGTATGCGACACGCTAACAGAATCAACGGATGTCATCAATCTCGAACAGACTACGGTGGAAGTGCACATCAGAAACCTGTATCTTATCAGTGCTACCTACTTTACACGTTAAGTCAAGTCAAGTTAAGTCAAGTCAAGAGGGAAAAAATTAATCTTTTGTGATAACTTATCATCACTCATCAATTTGCCTGTTTTGCGTCAGTGTGACAAAATTGACGCAAAGTTCATTTGCTTGCCTTCCAATAGCACACATCTACTTCCACACTTAGATGTGCCTTTCTTCAGTCCATTAAAGAGTTTTTGGAGAAAACTTCTTCACTCATGGAAGAAAACCATGAAATGAAAGACATTTGCCACAGTAACAAAGCAAGTGTTTCCTGAGTTATTGCATAAATTGCTTACAACCAACACTCCAAATGAATTAGATTATATACGTTCTTGTTTCCGGAAAACATAAATTTGTCCCTTAGATCGAAATCAAGTAATTGGCAAGCTTTCATATTTTGGATGAAATGATGTGAACTTTACTGATGCAGTTGGGCATGCCTTTAAAGAGTGCATTGAACAAACTAGAGATAATTTCACATCACCAAAGTATACAGCACGAAGGCAGCTTCCAGTGGGACCTAAGAAAAGTACTAGCAGTGAGTAGGTCACACAGTATTTGGAAGTATCCGCAGCTAAGAAAATGCCCGTGTTTAGCATTTTAAAGTGATCATATCCAACAAAAAAGAAAAATCATTCTCAGCGTGTTTCTGAAAGTAATTGTGAACTTATATTTGAAGACTCAACTGATGTATCTGCTGAGGAGGATTCCTATTTCTCCAGTGAACAGCCATGATACAGAAAGACTCTTCAACAACCGAAAAAGAATGATACATTTTATGAAAATATCTACAGTGTAAATGACTTTGTTATACTAGACTATGAAGGAACATTTTATCCAGGGATGATCACAGAAGTAAACTTGCAACAGAAATAAATCAAAGTGTATTGCATGCAAAGAGCAGGGCAAGGATGATGGAAATGGCCGAAAGGATTAAATGTTTTATGACGTTAATTCAATTGTTGAGGGTTTTGAACAAAAATGTGTGAAAAAATTGTTAAAAAGAGGATTTTTTAACATAGGAAATATTATTTTGAGCAAGAATTGGTCTGAGTAGATAAAAACACAGAATGTGCGATCCATTTGAACATGACTTTACATTCATGTTATAAATATCATTTTTGTTTAGTTTCAATTTTTTTGTGGTAAAATAAAATGAAACACTATCATCATATGTTAAGTTGGTTTTTAAAGCGGCACAAAGTTAACTTTAGCATATCAGTTTTATGTACAACACTAAGTAGATCACACAAACAGTTACTGGTACAAATTCACCCAACACATACAAGTGGCTTTGTACCCCTAAACATTTTTTAAAATTTGTGTTAACTTGATAAACAGTTTAAAAATGTATCACGAAAGATACTTCATTATAATAATTTTTGAAAGGAAGTATTGCAATTTTACCGTACATACGTTTAAAATGATATATTTTGTGGTACAGTCACCCATTTTGACTGTAGTTATGTTTTGTAACTTGTTTCAAGACCAATTGAGTGACCATCAAGGTCACCTAATTTAACGCCCTTAGATTTTTTTATGGGAACATTTAAAGTCCACTATTTATAGGACCTAACAAGCAAATATCGAATAGTTAAAAAATAGGATAACAGTGGCATGTAGAAGTATTACAAAAGCAACCCTACGAAAAGTGATAAATGAATTAGAAAATAGACTATATCATTGCTTAGCTCATAATAGAGAAAATTTTGAAAATCTCCTTTAGATTTAAAATTAGAAAAGTGTTTTCCTCAATAAATATTTTACAAATACATATATTCGTGTGCGAGCACACAGCACACAAACACTTGTACCTTCCCAACCTATGTTTGAATAGGCCAAATTCAAATGCCACGCCCGGTGCGGCGATTCAGAAACTTGTGAGGCAAATTTCTCCCGAGAGCTTTTGCTCTAAAAAGCTTTAGACCACCATTTTAAAAATGGCACAACGTGATCTTCAAGAATATGTTATAAAACAATAGGTTTCTCATTTAAAAAATCAAGTGACCTTAACGTCAACTTAGCAACGCCACCCAAGGTCATACAAGTCTTACCACCTTACTTTACACTCATAACCAACCAACTTTTGTTTTAAAAAAATTTTCTGCAGTGCGTTGTTTCAAGATATTTTGTCAAAAAGTTTTCAAATGAACACCTGGTATATTTCACAAACACAAATACATACACATACAAGACAAAACCTACTCAATTACTGACTCACTCATTACCGTATTTCCACGGCCTCTGAGCCAGGAAACTTAAGATTTTGCATGAAGGTTCCTTTTAGGCCCTATGCAAAGGACAAGACGGGGTTTTGCGAGATTCTAACTTTAAAAAGGGGGGATGACGACGAAGGTAAAAGTTTACAATATTCATTTATGCATCTTTTGAACCAGCGGACATAGATCCTTGAAATGTGAAGAGGGGCAAAAAGGGGTGGGAAAACTCATGCCCTTCGATTTCGATGAAATTAGATAGCTGGGGGGTTTTAGGGTAACAAAATACGAAAATTACTTTTTTTGAATCTAAAGCAGCAAACCCACGATGTGCCCCGAGGTTCAGGCGCATGTGGTTGAACAACAGGTTCCAAGTGATCTCTGACAGACCTAATGGTAACAACTACTGTAACAAGGAGCAGAACATGGCTGAGACACCAACACAGTGTAATCTCTCTTACTGAGTGTGCTGTGTCAGTGTATCCTTATATTGATGCCTTTTAACTTTATCTCGAACCCCAGGAGAGAAGTATTGTGACCGGAAAAAAGTGAACACAAAATGTTGATAAATGTTAATGTTTTATAACTCCCTGAAATGGAAAATGTTATTTCTGCAAGCCGGCTGTTTGTCTGCATCTCGACCTAGAGCTTAAAGCTGGTATCTATGGTTCTAGATGTTAAATCACTATTTTTATTCTATTATTTAAACTATGAGAAGGTAACTTACTGATAAGTAATATTTATAACTTTTTTAAATCTTAATAATGAATGTTAAATTGAAATCTATAGAATACTTTACAGGATAAATAAGAATTTATCTTCATTTTTATAAAAATAAATTATTTGAGTGTAGTTCTCTGTTCTCTGATTGATATTTGAGGTTTTTTTTCATTATAGCTTTAACACTCTGAAGATCGTTTCACGTGCTTCACCTCTGACAAGACGTGTATCGATCACATCTTGTGAATGTGGGGAATGCCAGACCTCCACCGTGGTTCGGATTCCACGTTAAACTGTAGGTCCTCCATTTCATCTCACAATCACCCTACCATTACACATTAGCGTAAGTGCGTATAACCCGAACGGGTAGTAAGACGCGGTGCTAACAATAATAATAATAATCGTTTCACGTGACTATCAAAATGGTATGTTTGTGTTTCTGAGGAAATATTAGTAACCAATAATCGTTTCTTTAAAATTTTGTTCCATGTTAAATAACAAATTATGTACGATTGTGCCCCAAAATGTAATTTATTATTTTTGGGGAATATTATCTTGGAACGTTCTAAGCTGACTGATGATATCAGCACTTGAGTTACACATTACACACACAACCTCCTGCTGTTAATTCATCGATGTGCTCCTCAATTCCACCAACAATATCTTTTAGGATATGCCAGGAATCGAACTAGAAACCTGTTAACTCACCAGATGAACTCGCTGATGACTGAGCTATGGTAACCAAATGCATTCAATAGCTATTTACTGTCTAAATCCTTTTACTAAAAACGTCTAATAAAGCAGCATCATGTAAACTATTTGCCATCACATTGGTTGATAGCAGGTTTCCCTCCTACAAACTCCTCACATAGGCAACCCTTTCTACAGTAATGCGTGCGTTCGCCTATTTCAGTAAGCGCTATCCGCGTGTGCAAACCTACGTGAGTGATGATGGCTGGGTGGGTCTATGTGCTTTGTAAATTCAATTTCCTGTTCTAGATACCGTGGGACAAGGGTGTGGACACTATAAACTCCAATGCTGTACCGCTTGCATTGTTACGCAGAAGAGGACCGGCATTAGGAGAATGTTATTTGACACTTCCAAGAGCTATTACATTTATATTCACGTCTTAATATAATATATTTTTAGCGCCGTATTTTAATACTTGTTAAGGATATACGTTAATTTCGCTAAAGTGTTATGTTTGAAATTAGACGAAGTGAACAAGCATTTTCGCTGAGGGAGAGGGTAAATTAATTTAGGAAAAATACTTGTCAATAGACCCAACTGGTATTTGAAACCCGATACTTCTGTCATTGGCAGTCTAGTCTATTGTAAGAGTGTTGTTTTAGACTATGCGACCACCAAATCAGGTGTTAATAATTTAAATTGTGTGTTAATTAACCACAAGTTTAAACAAATGCATTATAAACGGCGAGTTTTTGTGAAAACCAAAGCTACCAACATAAAATGGCTTCGTCCCCCAACAAACACACATTTAAAATGAATGTTAGTACTAAATATAAAAGGGGGATTAAAATTATGTTAACGTATTATATTTTAATATGTTTAGTATTTTTAATGTAGTGTGGTTTTTTTAGCAGGTGTATCACTCAAACCATACTAATATTCCATTTGAGCACTCCCATGGAGTGTCTCTAATGGGTGTTTTCTCATATTGATAGCTATTCTTTTAACTTCTGAATATAAATAGTATTATTGTATATGGTTTTTTTATCTTGTGTTTTCACCCGCTCATTCAGACAGGGAAATTATGTATTATGATTTCCGCTGTAGGGGATTTCCTATGTTTTATATCGTTTAAGGTCCTAATGACCTAATTGTGTTGATGGGCTTCTACACTATAATAATAATAATAATAATAATAATAATAATAATGCCAGATTGCTTGATGAATGAATGGCACTGGTAGAACTTTTGAAGTTTGGTAACATCGATCCACTTGCTTTGTTTCTGCACGTATCCGTTCCAGAAAGGAAGATAGCTTTGTGAAAACAAGAATCCTGCAATCCAATGAAGGTTCAACTGAAATCCTTATTTTAAGCACACTCAGGTCCACACTTGTTACATCGATTTAGGTTCTTGTTACCCAGTCTGGATGGTTCCCTGTAGTGCACTAGAGGTATCAAGCTCAAAACTATGTTCATTTTTCTCTTAATATCACAAACAAGTGGAGGATAAGTCAACACTGCGTCACATGGTGTTACTTTATACCACCAGGTATGTGGATTGTCCATCTAGTGTTGACATCCGCGTCACATGGTGTTACTTTATATCACCAGGTATGTGGGTTGTTCTTTGTCCATCTAGTGTTGACATCCGCGTCACATGGTGTTACTTTATATCACCAGGTATGTGGATTGTTTTTTGTCCATCTAGTGTTGACATCCACGTCACATGGTGTTACTTTATACCACCAGGTATGTGGGTTGTTCTTTGTCCATCTAGTGTTGAATTCCTGCGTCACATGGTGTTACTTTATACCACCAGGTATGTGGGTTGTTCTTTGTCCATCTAGTGTTGACATCCGCGTCACATGGTGTTACACACTTTATACCACCAGGTATGTGGGTTGTTCTTTGTCCATCTAGTGTTGACATTCGGGTCAAAATCAAATTGTATGAAACATCAGCGCTTACTTCTGGTTGAACATTGCCATCTAAGTATGCAACAGCCTCGTTATAAGAATCAGTGAGAGACATATAATGAAGTAGATCAACCAGTTGCCTTGAGCCATACTCATGATGTAAGTTCACTGAAAGGGCTAATTGAACAGGAGATAGAAATTACTTTTGCAGACAAGCTGATATTATAAAGTAGATAATGGTCGTGATTTCTTAGGATTTATCACTCCCCTTCCTAGTTCTTCCTTGAACTACAATGCCCATGAAAACCTTTAATGATTGTGGTATTAAAGTTGATCCTCCATTTTCCATTTCGTCTATTGATGGATAATTTGATAATTCAAATGGTTTACCTCAAATATCCTGCCCTATATTTTTTCCTTTGTGAATACCATTGATCATGTAGTTTTATATGGGTGGGTTCTACAAAAGTGATAAGCGATTGTCTACTTCCAAATGCTTCTGTGAGTATTATACTATTTTCAAAGTGATCTTTTAGACTAGCTTTTAGGATGCTCTCGACCCAGGAAATGTTTGATATCGTCTTTGAGTTCAGGTAAAGTGTATTGACATTAATCTTGATTCACGATAGAATCAAACAATAGCTACAATATGGAATCATGTTTATCACCAGTAGGATTTCCCCTCTGTCATGCCTTTTTAGATATCTGAAACTAACCGAGCAATAATAACGAATGTATCGAGCTCCCTCTGCTATCAAGTCCACATGCATTACACGATGATTGACCTTTCCCTACTTCACCTCCACGTTCATAACATTTAGCCAAAAATACCCCTTCCTTTGGAGATATATTAGGATTCGGAGCAAACCTCTTTCACACAAAATAGGCAACAGATCTTGTAATAGAAAGATGATGATGATCTAAGTGAAGGTTTAGTACTTCTCTTTCCATTTTCATGTTATTGCTCTTCGTGTTTTCGTTTTTATGCTTTAATTCTGCCTGGCTTTGTTTAAACCTCGGCTTCTGCTGACACATCAAAGTTAACAAATTGTTGCCACAATCGGCCTTCTCTTTCTTTACTTGATCCAATTATTCAATTTATTCCTTTCCTGACAATCACTCTCTTCCAATTAATGAGGCTCTCACTGCACTAAACACAATTCTTGCTTTTCATATTTATGTTTCAGTAACACAAGTAATCATTTCGAGGTCTGGAATTTAAAAAAATAGCCACACCATTACCTTCCCAGTAATGTTGATTGGTTTTGTTGTGGCATACACACATATTAAAAACATAACAATAATAACACGAACATAACAATGGAAGATGAATATCTTGTATGGATAATCAAAGGGTTAATAAACGCGTTGTGAGCTTGAGAAATATATTCACTTCATGTATAACGCTCTAATTAAGCTAAAAACAACAACAAGTGACACTTTATCAGGTGTCCAATAGCGGGCTACAAATTCTAAATCGTGAATAGGGGAAAAAGAGGGGTACAAACGAACATTCCAATGTTACAAGCAACAGGTTTGCTTCCGATCCTAGTGATTGTACCAAAGGATGTCTCAACTGGACAGTAAAAAGATATACAACTAGTGAAGGTCACTTAAAATGTTGCTATTCGTGCAGAAAAAGAGGGGGATTTTTAAAAGTTAAAATTTTCTGAGATAAATGTGAAAAATTAGATTTCGGCCACCATTTTTCAAAGCATAAGTGAGGAATTTTGGTGTAAAACGACTACACCACACGGTGCCTATAGTTATGTTTACATCGGATAGTATCTACTTCTTAGAGGTAGTTTCCTCTTTGCTTGATTTCATCTCCTGAAACAGACGCTATCTTGACTTCTTTTGTGCATACCCCAGTTAACGAAGCCAAAATAAAAATAGTAAAGTTTCGAAATTTGTCCTATGTTTATTGGGGCCTTCTATTAAACATATAGAAAGTCCTATAGGATCAGAAATAAGGAACTGCCACCATCTTGAAAAATAGGCACAGTTTTATGGTTTTGCAAATATTTCGTGAGCTATTGATTTTATGGAAAATATTGTTTGTATCAAAATAAAAGAGTATAAAATGTGGAGCTGTGTAATTAGTATATAATTTCCTAAAAGTAAATTTGTCATATTTCTCACTGTGGCACCCATTTACAGAATAGTTGATTATATAAGTGAGTGCTTCGATTGATGTTTTAGTATTATATCGGGTGAAGCAATTATACAGATATATTTTCAAAATTAAATAGAAACAATTCAATAGACTGAATTTTAACTGAAATAGTTGACAGGTTGTTTGAAAGCTTTGCAAACAAAAGCTATAATTTACTGTTTAAAAATAATGTCGCCCAGATGTGCACCATCCTTCGCAATGCACTGCTGCAATCGCTGGAGAAATCTCTGTGCGACCCTGCTAAGCAGATCTGGTGAAATAGCATTAACCTCTTGGCGAATCGCAGATTGCGGGATTCTAAATAGCATATAAATCGTTTATTTATCATTCCCCTCCCCCCCTCCAATATTTTGCATATACAAATAGTTAAAGCTATCGGTCTATAACTAGTTGGCTCTAATATATCATTGCCATTTTTATGGATCAGTATAGCGGTTGCTTGCCTTCATAGTGATGGGAACTGACGAGATTCCCAAACACTATTATAGAGGTCCAAAAGAAATGCCTGTCCATCAGGGGGTAGCTAGTGCAACATTTCTTAGTGAATGTCGTCAGGACCGGGAGCTGTGCTGCCCACCTGGGACAGGGCATAGGTCAGTTCATATAAAGTCAATAGCAAAATCAATTTTATGGCGCTCGATGTTCCGCTTATAAACTGCGAACTCGTTAGAGTATCTCACAGTGCTAGATATTGCGAAGAACATTGAGCCCAGTACATTGACAACCTCCATAGGGGAGGAGAAAAGCGAACCGTTAGACATGAGGGCAGGTATTTTATTAATGGTATTTTTACTACTACATAATTTACAAATATTGCCCCAAACCTTAGTTGTGGGAGTGGAAATTGTAAGGGTAAAAATAAACTGTCTCCAAGACTCTTTTCTGCTTTTTCGAATAACACGGCGAGCTCGAGAAAGTAGAATCTGGAATGACTCCAGACGATGGAAGAGACGTAAGGCTCTTCGACGGTCAGAAATTGCCAACCGACACTCGCGTGGATTTGGCGAGGACTTAGGGATGGATTCTTTCTCCACCATGATGACCGTCGAAGTAAAATGCCCAGTCTTATCATCAACGTCAGGAGAAAGGGGTTTATCAAATATGGCAATCTTGCAAAATTTATCCCAGTCAGTATATTTAAGCACTCATTGGGGTAGTCGTGCTATACCAGGTGGATCTTGATGTGGTAAAATCAGAATGGGAAAATGATCACTGCCACATAGGTCCGAGTGGACCTCCCAAAGGAAGTGAGCAGCGATCCCGGGGCTACATAAAGTTAGGTTGATGGCAGAGGATACACCATTGAAGGTGGAGAAGTGTGTCTGGGTCCCGGTGTTCATTAACACCAGGTTTCCCGAGACAAGAATATCCTCTACCATCCTCCCACGGGTGTCTGTAAATTTAGACCCCCACACCAGATTATGCGCGTTAAAATCCCCCAAGATTATATAAGGGGCGGGAAGTTATATAAAAAGGGCCTCTTAGAGTCATTTTAGTAACACGTTCACCCGGTGGGAGGTAGATGCAGCATATTGTTACCTCCAAGGGAAGGGAGACTCTGACAGCAATCACTTGGAGATAAGATATAATATTTATAAACTTATGGTATATATTGCTACGTGCAAGTATAGCCACACCTCCGATAGCCCGAACAATGAATGGCTTGTCGGTACGATACACATCGTACCCACGAAGCATCGGGTTGTCCTTTGGCCGGAAGTGGGTCTCCTGCAAACACAAGATGGAAAGATGCAGGGAAGAAATTTGTTGTTTAATTTTCCTCTACACGAGCATAGAAACAATTTCATTGTAGTATCAACATTTAATAAAATAAACTATATTAATCCGCCCAATCCATAACGCTATCCCTTAAAAACATAAATTGGTTTAAAACCTTTTTAGGTCCTCTTGCCTTTCCAAGTCTCTCCTGGACCTCTCGCTTTGGGACAGGTTTTTGTCTATCCAGAAGAGACTTATATGTTTGTTCTTTGCGCGAAGGCTTATTCATAGCCTTCGGCACCTTTTAGTTCAAATCAGCCGTCCCTCCCTGAAATTTCCTCAGAGCACCTATGGGACCTTTGAGTCCTCATCGGCCGCACCACCCGACTTAATTTCTGGCGTCCCAGAGGCGAGTACGGGTTGCATGACAACATCCTCAATCAATTTATTTGCCCGAGGAGGGCTTGGGGGTGTGCCCCGAGGAGGGCTCGGGGATTCGCCTTGGAAGGGCTTCGGAAGGGTTTCCTGAGGAGCGGTCGGGGGTGTTCCCCGAGAAGGCACCCTCGGGGGTATAGGTGGAGGAGGCGACCTTTGTGACAGTGTCGTCTCCTTTAAAAATGTTGGCACCAACTAAGTTGGCACGTTATGAATATTATTGTCTCAAGTAGAGAGCAATGGCACAGGTCGCGTATATGTCTTTGAAAGATTAATTTCGCAATGGCAGTTGGAACAATTAATGTTCTTGCTAACAATCTGGCTATATAATGTTTGAAAATGGGAACTTGACTGGATACGTATTATTTACGTGCCTGGGCATAAGGTATCTTCTTTTCAGTTTGAATCCCCAGGACTTTTTTTCTCTGCCTCCCAATTCGGACAGGCCCAAGACCAAGCAGAGTGCAGGCCCTTGCAATTAACGCAAAACTTAGGAGACTCACACGGTGTATCGTGAGCCTTCTGCCCACAATCCGCACAGGTTGGTTTGCCACGGCATCGCAGCTTCGTATGTCCGAATTCCTGGCACTGAAAACAGCGCCGAGAGTTGGGAATATACGGCTGGACCCTGAGCACGTTAAAGCCTGCTCGAACCTCCTTTGTGAGGGTAGGAGTCACAAAGGCTATAATTTATGTATCCGTCTTTTTCTCATTTCCGTTCTTTTCAATGACGATGCGGTAGACTTCCGTTACATGCTAAGGGGCGAGCTTCTCACAAATCTCCCCAACGCTCACACAGTCAAGGTCAAAGCAAGTGACCACTCCCCTTCAAACATTGAGGAAACTGTGGGGTTCAACCTTTACCTTCAACCAGGTTGAGTTGCTCAACAGTATTTCATTAATAGCCATTATACACTTTGATTGAACATCTGTCATTGTTTGGATCATAATTGTGCCATAGCTCAGCTTTCTAATTGAGACAATTGATTATTCCGCACCATTTATAACTTCTTTTTTTTTAGAATAAATGGGCTGACACAATTAAGGTTTTTTATCGTTCTCCACTCGAGACAATACTAGAAAGAGGGGCTGAGGCCTCAACAATTCCTGAATATTTAATATTGGGCTCACTGCCTTTCTCTTTTTCGCTTATTATCTGAATTACGGCCCAGTAGAGGGCGGAGCATTGGGATGCCAGCAGAATTAGGCATTACGGTGCTAGCAGTGGACAGTAAAGTGTCAGCCGTGACAATAGTTTCGGCCATGCCGTAATTGGGGACAACCTGCACAGTACTTGTATCGTAGAGCCAGGGTGATTTAAGTTGGTTCTTCCAGATAAGGCCCTGTTAACTCCCCCGGCGAGAGGCTCCATACGACGCTAGACATTACAACCTTCGCATGAGACATCGCCAGGAGAGAAATCATCGCAGCAAGTGGGTGCAGGAAAGTACCAATTTTATGTCAGGGCCCTCATGAACGCAATCGATCTTTTCTCAAGGTAGTGTACCCGGTTATTGTCATCCCTAAGGCCCTCCTTACAAGATATCACAACCAGCTTACTTGCATCAAGGAGTTCAATTGCAGAGGTATCCAGTAATTTTCCTAGGAGAGCCGGGTTAGTATTCAAGGTCGTCAACGGAGATGCCAAAAGCTTTTTTGCATGACTGAACGGCAGGGGGAAGATAAGGAAGGAGTAAAGAAAGTAATAGAAGGGAGAAGAAGGAAGGTGAGAGAAAAAGAAGGAAGAAAAAAGAGGTGAAAGGAAATATATAGGATAGGTTTGTCTTGCATGAGGTACATCCTGCACAGAAGCCTCACCTTTTAGTAGCCTCTTACGACAATCAGGAATACTGCGGGACCATTCTAAACCCCGTCCCACAGGGGGGGGGCGAAGGTCGACTAAATTGCACAAAATCTGTTATGAAAAAGGAATAAAAATGCTGTGTCTCAAGGACAGAAGAATTTCATCTGAAGTCAAAGGAAGCAACTGGTGTTTCATTCGGTTCAAGAACTATAAGAGAATGCTATCAAATATGGGACTAAGAGGTAGGATTTCAAGAATAAAGCCTGTTCTGAATCTACAACCGCTAATAAACGACTATATTGGGCAAAAGAGCATATTGATTGGACAGAAGATCAGTGGAAGCAAGTTATTTGGCAGTGACGAGCGAAAATATGTGAGACGTCGAGTAGACGAAGAGCTACAGCCTGAATGTATGGAGGTAACTGATAAGCACCAAACAAGCTTTATGATTTTGTCATGTATGACATTAGGTGGTGTTGGCCACCTTCATGTAATCTACGGCACGCTGAATGCAAGAAAATACATTACCACCATCCTGGAACATAACTGCTACCTTCCATCAGTGATATTTTCCCCAATAATACACCATTTATTTTCCAGCAAGGTTCAGCTCCCTGACACACAGCACAAATTTACAAACAGTAGCTCACAGCAAAGGCCATACCATTATTGACCTGGCCAGGAAATAGCCCTGACCTAAACCCGATAGACAATGTGTAGCACTGTTTGAAATTCTTGTACGAAAGAGGTGTCTATCAAATAAAAGGAAATTAATTGAGGCTATAAATGCTTCATGCCACCACGTAATAGAGAAAGCAGAGCTTCAAACGCTTGTTGGCTCAATAAGACGTTGATGTGGTGTGCTTTAAAAAATAAAGGCTACCTTATTAAATACTGATACTCATTGCAATCGTAAATACTGTACCTGATATAATTTTATCGAATATTAGTGTACATTAAAACCTTCTTTTTATGCAGATATTTGAGCTCTGTTTTTAGTATTGAATTCAGCATTAATTTATCTTTCAACTGATAAACAAACATTTGCATTTAGTGAAACATAACCTTTCTTATAAGCTTGCAAATCTTATTATCATTGTAAACACTATTGAATCAATCGGCCCGCTTTGGGCGTCGATCAAAACACTACGGATTAATTCCCTGATATAATAATGCTGTGATGATGTTTAGGTTGTTTATAGCTCCATGGTCGAGCGCCTATCATCACTGTACGGAAAATATACCGTTTAACCAGCTGTCTATAGCTCCGTGGTCGAGCACTAATTAGAACGGTATAATTGATAAATGTAAGAAAGAGAACGGTTGATGGCACACACAATTTATTTAAATGACATCTGTTAATTACTTATACATACTCCAATTAAATGCTTTATATCAATGCACACTTGTGATATTAATGTAAGTTATTTTATACTGTGCTAGACTGTGACTGCCAGTGTGTGGCTTGTGCGACTTGTGCGTGGGCGGGATCCTGGAACATACGCACAACGGCTTGTATATGACATACCCCTTACATCTTTCTCTCCTCGTCAACAGTGTAAAAACTAACTAATAGAAAGAGACCTGGCTACAAGTGTTGTGAAGGCTAGCTTCTTATTGGTATAGGGCAGTGTTTTTCAACCTTCTTGAATATGCGACCCCTTTGCAAGTAAACAAATTCTGGCGACCCCCTGTACGTAATACAATTATATCAGCGATTTCAAATAATACGTATTTGGCGCTGTTGGGCGGGGAGGGGGGAGTGCGCGCGTAGGTTGGTCAAAGGTTAATGGTCAATGGCCACATAGGAACAGTCGTTTGTCAGTTGTCAGAGTACATCAGCATGTACGGTCGTAATGGAGAAGTTTCTAAAAATATCTGCGCAGCCCTCCACGTCTAGTACAAGTGGCAGTGGCGGAAGCGAGTCAAAACAGAAAAAAAAAAGACTTTATGACAACAATTAATTGAAATATGATTTTACTGACTATGAATAATAAACCTCAATGTGTAATTTGCGGTGAAGTATTATCACGTGAGAGTATGAAGCCATCAAAGCTTATGCGTCACCTCTCGACTAAACATAACAAGGATGCTGATAAACCGTTACATCTCTTCGAACGGATGCTAAAAACTTTTAGCCATCAGCAAACTACTATGACTCAGGTAATAAATTAGTATTATTTGTTGTTTAAAAATAATATTATGTGGGGCCTTTCATAAGAAACCTAGCAATCTCAATTTTTTAAATTTTTTAATTATTCAGGAAAATAAAAAAATTCCATTCCAATAAATTCACAGACGTTTGTTGATAAGGTTTTGAGAAATACCTATTATACCTATTCGAAATTCCATATAAATCTAAAGATTAAGATTTTTCAATACTACCCAAAGAATTAATCTAACTTTACTATCCACCTCATTTTTCATTAAATACATCTACAATAATTAAAAATCCTAATACATATTGATATATTAGTAAAATTCATATTAAAGTTATATTTTTTTAAATCTTATTTTAGGTATCCAATGTCAATGAGAAAGAGTTATTAGCTATCTACCGAGTCGCATACTGAGTCGCTAATGCTGGGAAGCGGCATACAGTTGCCGAAAATCTTATTATGCCAGCAGCCCTGAATATGGTTGAGATTAAGCTAGGTAATCAGGAGGCAAACAATCTAAAAAGCATACCACTTTTTGATAATACTATTGAACGTTAAATAAACGATATGGCCGGTGACATTCAAGAACAATTAGTCGAAAAATTCAAAGAAGAGCCCACATTTTTCTCTGCAATTTGATGAGTTGACTGATTTTGCAGATTGTGCGCAATGTGTGGTATTTGTGCGCTTTGAAGCAGATGAGAGTATCAATGAGGACATTTTATTTTGCAAAGCACTTCCTGCGAACACTACTGGCCAGTATTTGTACGACACGTTTTTAGAAAGCAATCGCGACTACGAGATTGATTGGACAAAATGTATTGCTATTTGTAGCGATGGTGCTAAAGCTATGACTGGCAATCAAGGCGGGCTCATTGCGAAATTAAAATCAATAATGCCAAATGTTTCATTAACACACTGCTTTCTTCATAGGCAAGCTCTGGCAGCAAAGGTTTTATCTTCTGATTTGAATGATGTACTGAAAGAGGTTATCAAAGTTGTGAACTCTACTAATGGTAAATCTTTTCAAACACGACTGTTTAGAATCATTTGTGAAGACATGGGTTCTCTACATACAAATATCCTTAATCATACAGAGGTCAGATGGCTATCAAAAGGAAATGTATCACCATGAATTCTGGAACTAAAAGCTGAATTGTTATTGTTATTACAAGATCATAAATCTGAATATGTGAATTACTTTTGTGACCCTGTTTGGCTATTAAAATTAGCATTTCTCACTGATTTTTTAACCACCTAGATATTTTAAACAAGAGCATCCAAGGGAAAGAAGAAAATATTCTGTCGGTCAAGGATAAAATCAAAAGATTCCTCACAAAACTTCGTTTGGGGTCAACGTCTTTACAAAAATTAATGGATGATTCTTTCCCTTGCGTTCAGAAGATTGTTGAAGAACTTGCAACGGACCAATCGTTAGTAGTAAGTTCTCACATTCCTTGCATGATACAGAGCTCGCATGTTTTGGAAAAAAGATTATTAAGCTACTTTTCAGAACTGAACTCTGACGCTGACAATGGGCATAGATGGATACAAAATCCTTTTTTGGATATGTCAGTACAACTGGCTGATCTGACC
>CABFVX010008614.1:0-22996 GCA_902151425.1 Timema shepardi | reverse complement strand
CTCCATTTCATCTCACAATCACCCTACCATCACACATTAGCGTAAGTGTGTATAACCCGAACAGGTAGTAAGACGCGGTGCTAATACTAATACTATACTAATAAATTATATATATTTTAATAATTAATTTATGTATTTGAATAAAACATTACAATATATCATATTCTGAAAATTGAAAAATGACATCTGAACACGGGAATGGAACCCGGGACCTTTGCTTAATACGCCAATGTTCTTACCACTGAGCTATCCAGGATTCGTCCCGTGCCCATGGTCATTCTTCACTCATATTTTAAGGCAGAGACTTTGATGGACGTGCGGAAGTCGTCAGCTTATAAACATGTGATTATATCAGATCACAGCCATCAGACAACGCAGCCATCCACGACTCGGAAGTTGGCATATGTATTGCAGCCAATTAACAATTATATTATAATTGTACATGATTGCATATATTAATGAATCAGATAGCCGAAGCTATCATCTATGCATTTTAGTGACGATAGCACCACTTAGATATCATATTCTGAAAATTGAAAAATGGACGAATCCTGGGTAGCTCAGTGGTAAGAGCATTGGCGTATTAAGCCGAAAGTCCCGGGTTCGATTCCCGTGTCCAGATGTCATTTTTCAATTTTCAGAATATGATATCTAAGTGGTGCTATCCTCACTAAAATGCATAGATGATAGATTCGGCTATCTGATTCATTAATATATGTTATCCAGACTTCGCGTGATTGATTACAAATAATTTATAAGGCAATGTAAAGAATCAATATATAATTGCTGTTTATTTAAGTTTTAATTGGGATGTTAACAATAAAAGGTACATTTAATTGTATCTAAATAAATCTTAATTAGATTAAGTCTAAAAGAATATTTCAATAAAAATACCATTTATTTATATTATTTCCTCTAGAATTTCTTGTGTGCTTTTCTCTAGATATTGAGAATAATTGTTTATCAGTCTTTTAGCAAGAAGGGCAGAAGAGGGAATAGTGTGGATCGAAAAACCACGAACAAACAAGCTTTTTCGCTATTAATAATTAAAAACATTTACATTTCAATGTTTATTAACAATAAAACTTATTATTATGGTTATATATTGTGAACATATAAACTCATTAAACTTATTATAATTTTAAATACACGTAAATAAAAAGTAAGGGTAACCAAAAGTGTGGCAGAGAATTGACTTAAGTGGCCAAGCCTTGTTACTACACGTAAAGAGTTGAAGGAAATTGTATTACATTTACAAAAGATTAACAAATATTAAATGGATTGTTTTAATAATGAGAGGGCGTTAAAACATAAAATAGTTTTGATTCCAACACTGGATATTTCTAGTTAATCCACTATTTGTAACATTATGGTTAACATTTACAACTTCAAGGTGAAAGAGTAATTACGTTGGACGATCAAAATTAATCTAGGTCATTATTCTCATTTATGAAATACTAACATATTTGAAAACAACATCAAAATAGATTTTGACTAATGAAAATATTTAGAATAAATACATATTAATATAATATTAATGTTACTAAAAATATTCAATATACTCTATATTTCTGATTTGAAGATTTATTTAAATACTTATATAATTAATTTATAGTTCGAATTTGATAATCTAATTGGGAAAAATATACACAATAATGATGCTTCAATAAATAATATAATCAATTAATAGCATAAAGAAAGAACAAGTTAATGATATTTTACACTTGTTAATTATGTTCCACTAAAAGTATAGATATTAATATCAGTTGATAAAGATAATAAGAGTAATAATAATATTGATTTAATACTACATCGTCTTTATATATTTTATTTACATAATTATAATCTAATATTTCAATTAAATGCTTCCCATTCAAAGTCTTGCTGAATTAACACTTATTACATGTGTTTAATTTGTTTAGTTGGCTAAGACCAGTGCTACCAAACAAATAGTAATAATAGTTGGGGTAGCACTGAATATTTTACCTGTTTTGAAAGATTAGATATTATATAGATATTCTTCAAAATGATACTTAGCTCAATTAGATAACAACTTAAAACAGTATAAGTTTTGATATAGTTTGCAATCTACGCCTTAAAGAAATATTGCGATCAATAAGCTCTTGAAACCCAACTCTGACAAAACTATTAAATTTTTATTTTAAACAAACAAGTCCTCATTTAATCTGTCTACTATTTCATTGGAATAGGCACAAAATAACTTAAAAATGTTAACACTTTTTGTTAATTTTAAAATAATATATGTTGTGTACGTACAGTCATCAAGAGTAAGATAACAAATTGAACAAACCAGTTTAAATTTTTTGAATATATATTTTTAATTGCGAAACTTTTGAAATATAATTTAGAGCAACAATTTAAATTAAGGTGGACATGTACTATTACAAGTTACATTTGTGAGTACAAAATTCTAAAACCCTGGTCTTCATCTAAGCACACACAAAATGTTGTAACTCTAAATTTTATTCTTTATATTTTTACAAATGAAATAGTTTACTTTAAGAGCAAGTGAATTTTGACTTAAAACTTCCAAATAACTTAAACAATTTGTTGGATTTAACTGAAATAGTTTAAATTTAATTTATTTGATTTTGCATTATCAATATTACCTTCAATTGCTTACATCACGATTCAAATGTGGAATATAAAATTGAAAACTTACAATACTTTGTAGCACTTATAGTTAAAAGTACTTATGTGCAAATGTTATAAATTTCTACTGGCACAAAGAATGTATTAGTATTAATTAAATATTCCTTCTAATAAAATTTCTCCAATTGATATTAAGTCCTGTTTTATTTACTAATAAGACATAGCATAGTATAAAATAGGTGACTTCTCTTACATCTCACACATTCAAGCAATAAAAAGAAGTTTGATCATAAACTACAAAAGAATAGGAAGTAGGAGGCAGATGTTGGGAACACGGAGTCTGGAGTCTCAACTCGCCCTTTATCCGATAAAAACATGTTTTGACATGGACTACAAAAGATAAGGAAGTAGGAGGCAGATGTTGGGAACACGGAGTCTGGAGTCTCAACTCGCCCTTTATCCGATAAAAACATGTTTTGACCTGGACTACAAAAGGGTTACCTATATTAAATTATACATATATATATATATATATATATATATATATGTATATATATATATATATGTATATATATATATATTTCTCTTCGTCTCCTAAGTAAGAGAACTGTTGAAAAAAAAGATTGCCCTCCGTATCTATCGACCCAACCTCCGTTCCTTACTACTCTCTGTCACTCTTTATTATGTAAAGTTGTTTAGTTAAATAAAGCATAGAATTAAAATATATAAAACAAAATAATCGCATTGAAATATAGGACTAGAAAATCGGATAAATATTAACTAAGCATAAAAGCAAGGTCCCCCAATACTTTATACTATAAAATTTTAGAGATACGTGATGAGGGGGTTAGGGGGGTGAAAAATCCTATTATACTACGTTAATTTTCAATAATTGGTAGTTATCACGAATATAAAAGGCTAAAATAAAGAGAGATAAATTAATTACATGAAATAACTAAAGAGTAAATGAGTTTATTTAAAGTAAAAAACAAATAATCATAGAACTATAAAATATAAAGAAAAATATAACTCAAGCAGAACAATATAATGATACCAATTAAACTTCATCATTATAAAGAGACATCAACAGTGGAGAGTAAACATTTAACATTCTTAAATATTACTAAAGTAAAAGGGAATAAATATGGTTTACATATTTTCCAAAACTCGTGGACAGCATTTAACCATATGTCTATTAGTCACATTATACCTATAAAAAAAACTTATTTTCTCACAACTGTATCGGTTAGCTGAGAAAATTTAAATAAGCTACAATCCTACTTTTTCGAGGAATCTACCTCACTCTATTATAAACTGAAAATTTAAATAAATGTAAAAATAAAAGGGAAGGTACAAGCTAAGAAACCAAGATGTTTAATTTTAGAAATTACATAAATCAGAATAATACAACATAATAATTTGTAAACGTGTCTTAAGCCAAATAAAAGAAATGAAAACAAATTATTAGAAATCTACATTTTAAATTCAAAAGAGTAAGCACCCCGACAATATTAAAATTTAAGAGGATCAAATTGGTTCGTTACCCGAAAGAAAATACTGCTGGGGAGGAGTTAAAGAGAAACAGTTTCAAGATGGAACATGGCAATGTTGCCTTCTAAGAGGGAGGTGGGGTGAAGGACGCCAACAAATAGAAAGAAAACAAATAATCGGGAAACGGGAGAATTTGCGGCAGACGTTATAATAATGATAATAATAATAAAATGAGGGCTCTGTGCGTTCTATTAACAGGTTAATCAAAACAATTTGGCACAAAGAAAGAATTATTTCTTATATCAAAAAACAACAGTTTTGTCCACATCGCAACAACTTATAAAACAAAAGGAAATGTACAATTGACAGTTTTCAGCATTCGCCATGAGATCCCAGCACCATCCAGTCACAGAGTTTCAGTTCGAATAAAGACCAAAATCTTTGTATTGTTCCTCCATAAAATAGAAAGCATTCCAAAAAATATAATGCTGTCACTCAGCATACATAGAATCTAAGCATTAATCTTAAAGACGAATAAAATTTAAACTGATATTTCCGTACCAATGTCAGTCAAAAGCACACGCTACCAGCGAACCTGGTAGATATCAATTCTATCCACCCTATCAAAAAATAAAAAATATTAATCTATAATACGGTTTCGTAGCCTATTGTATCGTGAAATTTGTACGAACATAATGTCATAATTAAAATTATACTTTTGGTCGGTGTTGAATATCACATTATTTTCTGAGCCACTCTGTATATTATATATAACTTATTTAGATATTTTCTGTTGATTTGCTGGACTATGTACCGGACCTGAAACACTACTTGCTTATAGCTATATCTAAGTGAACTGATTATTTCCCTCCCTCCCTCCCTCCCTTCCCCCTATTATATCTTTTCTGGCTGAATATTTAAGATAAATTGTTAACCTTTATTGGGGTACGTGCTACCTAGCTCGCAAGTTTTTCTTGGTATTTATCGTGAGTCCACTATTGAAAATATCCCGGCAAGTCACAGCTCTGTGACACACGTGATCTCTCTTTATCTCTATTGCTCTTTCTCGCTTGAAAATGAACTCCCTATCACGTGTGAATTGATTTAGTGCGGCTTTTTTTATATGTTACGGATAGAGCCGGAAATGAGAATAAACCTAGAATAACCCGGGAAGAACGCACTTTGCTCACCCACCTTGGGTCTAATACCAAGATAAAGGAGGATAGTAAACAAAATTATCTGACGTTACCAAACATAATAGTACATAATAAAAATAATGAGCATGTAAACATCCTCGCACTATAAACAGATGACGAAAATTTGTTGAGGTCAGATGAAGGAATCAGAGAAGTTGTTAATAAGAACTTCGACACACTTTTAAATGTACATGTCAACAACAACAGAGAAAATGACTGTAGAATAGATGTAAGCAGTAACAAGACTGGAAGTGGAGATATAACTGATAAATTTGATGAATGAAAAGTCGTTAGGGTTTGACTAACTAACCATAATAAAGTCAGTCGGAATACCAGGTTTAAACTAGCTATGCAGGGTGCTGTCAGGCAACTAGAAAGAGAACAGGGTCTCTTAAGACTGTACAATACACGATATCATCCAGTTGTTCAAAAAGGTAATATTAGGACGTGTGAAAACCCAAGGGGTATCATGCTGCTGTTACACAATTTGATGTTGCTTAGTACGATTGTAAATATGAGATTAAGGAAGATTGTAGAGCAACTATCAGAAGAAGAGCAACCTGTATTCAGGAAGGAATAAAGAACTACCGATCTCAGATATGCAGTAATAATTCTTTTGGTGTAGTACTTTAAACCTGTGAAGAACATCGTGATGGCATATCTGGATGTTGAAGAAACTTATGATTGTGTTCCAAGGAATGAAGCTCTGGGAATTTATGGAAGGTATGACATGTTGAACCTCCTGTTTGACAAAGTGAAGATGCTATACGAGAAATATAGCAATTAGGTCTAGTTAAGCAATGGAAGATCAGAGTGGTTTAAAAAAAAAGAGTCCAGCAAGGAAGTGTCTTTTAGTTATCACCACTCTAATTCATGATAGTAATCGGCCAGATTATAAAATATATAAAGGTAACTGACAGTGAACCTAACACCATGGTATCTGTGGATATATTTTGATTTAGGGAAAAACTGAAGTGGAATTACAAGATAAGCTGAATGCTTGGAACGACACATTCAGATAATTTGAGATGAATACCAGTAAGCCAAAGACAATGGAAATGACAGTTTACTGTAAGGGAATGAGTTCAAACATTCATCTGGGGATAGTCAGCTAGGAATCAGGTCCCAATCAAATACTTTGGAGTATCATCTCACAATAAAACACTTTCTAGCAGAAAATACTCAATATAACACAAAAATAATAACATCTTTACATTCTAGTGATTGAACTATTGTGGGAGAGCGAAATACTCCAGAAATTAACCAAGTTTCACACTTACTCTCTACTGATTAGTATATATGGGCTGAAAGTATGTACCCTACTAGACAAGGACAACACCAGCAGTGGACATTGAATAAATCAGAACTATCATTCCTAAATGTACCTCTGATGGGGTATGTATGGCTGACACAAATACACCACCACTAGACGTGATTCAACCTAGTCACACAGGCCCACCCCACTTCATAATACGAGGGTAATAACACTTTGTCAGTGAACCGTTGTGGCACAAAAAACTGAATATGTTGATGGCGGTTCTACAATTAGATTGCTTGTATAGAGAGATAAGACGCCATATTTAATACATGAGGTTACCCTCAATAAATGTTCAAATTAGATAGTTCCTGTCCCAACTGAAACCATTTTATGTTTACTGGCCGGGCCATTTTATGAACCAATATTGTCAATTGAACCCATTTTTATTAATCGCGTGTGTTCCGTGTAAAGTGTCACATAATAGTATAAATGACTATATTCCAAAATCAGAGGTAAAAATATACCGAGAACTAATAAATTAACGTTATCTTATATTACACTTAATTAAGAGGTTTATTTTCATGTTTGTTTGTTCATAATCAACTCTAAAACTGCTGAACTGATTTATAAATAATTTTAACTTTTATGTTCCTCGTACTCTCAGGGCGAATCCAATAAAATGATGATTTAAAAAAAATATTTTTTAAGCCTTATGTTCAACGGTGTGTACTCCCAATTACTGTAGGATTAATTAATTTTCTGACCGACTCGATTCCCAAATAAACTGGAAACAAAAAGAGTAGATTACAGAATACATTTCAATTTTCAATAGAAAGATAAATTGTATTTTTGTTAGGCTTGTTGTTTTGTGTCTGCATTAATAGGTAAAAAGTGTTTAATCGAAAAATAAAGATTACAAATAAATAAAGTTATAATAAAGTCGCTTGTTTCAATAGTTATTTTTATTTATTCGTCTTCTCTTCGTCTTAAAGATCTGGTTTACTTATAAAATGTCAACAACACAGGTAACAAGCGTACTTCATATATATTTCAATATATTTAACATTAGCATAGATGAGTCTGTGTTTATATTCATGCCTAACATATAACTAAAGGTAAATATTTGATAGCGCTCAATTCAAAATTAATAATAACAATAATAATACTCATAATAACCATAATACAACTATAGAAATGTAGTTATTAAAGTCTAATATTAAATAATGATTAGTGTACAGCGCACAAATTGTAATTGGAATGCAACAATTAATAAATAAATAATAAGCACCACGTCTTACTGCCCGTTCGGGTTCTACGCTTTAAGTACTAATTACTCTAATGGATTAGGAATTGGGAAGGTTTAATTAGAGGAAATGAACCCGCATTTGCGTGGAGCGAGAGTGGAAAACCATTTAGGAAAAACCACCCCCAGTTCACCCGACCGAGATTCGAACCTCGATCTCCCCTTCCTCGGCGGTCGAGCTTCAACACGACAAGCGCGTTAGCCAACTACGTCACCGAGGCGGGTAACGATTAATAATTGAATGTAGTGATTTAAGACTTACTTTAATCGATTGTATATTATCTATATAAATGGTTCCAACATTTTTGTTCTACTCGATAATGTCTTTAAAAAACTGCTCAAGGGTTTACTCATAAATAAAAGTTTAATAAACAGTATATCTTGAAATATAAAATTAACCTAATTATAATAGTGCCTGTACCAATAAATCAAATTTGAATTTTATTCGGATCTGTTTTTATTATTGTAATGAATATTATGGTTAGCCTACTTAACAATTACAGAACCAAAAATATAGTATTTATTTTTTTTACTTCATAAAATAAATAGAAAGTATTATACTCATGAAAAAATCGATCTAAAGTTTTATGTGAACCTAACCCAAAAAAAGGATGTTGACCTTTTTTTTTGTCCTTATGACTGTTTCCGGCCACGAATCAAGGACGACTATATAGATTTGGTTTTAACTAGATATTTAGATTTTATGGGGCTTTTTTTACTTTGACCATAGCCCTCAAATTAGTGATGAGTAATTTTTTAATACCTCATTTTTAATGGCTCTAATGATTTGGTCACAAATGAGTATATTGGGAGTTTTTAACGAGACACTTTACATTGTACACTCTTTTGGGGGTAAACTTTTTTTTAAGGTAGCTTACTTATGAAAGATTTTTCAAAAATTGGAAATATTTTAAATTGTTTTAATTATTTGGTTAAAAATGGGTAGCCTATCTAATAAGTTTTGTACAATACAAATAATAATTTATATACAATTATTTTATATATTGGTTTTTAATATAAACATTCATTTAATATTAGTTTACTGATGAAAGAATTCCGAAATGTTTTGTTTTTACTTTCTCATATATCAAGTTGAAGAATGTATAGTGGATAGCACTTACTGGATCCTCTGTAACTTTATTTTTAAATATATTGACAAACCTGGTGGCCTAGTAAGATTGAACTACAGCTGGATCTCGATGGAAATGGGCTCAAACTAACGTGCTCTTTAAATACTTGAAATAATTGGAGGTGGGCTATTAATACACTTCTCTCTTTCTCCACCTCATATTTTATTAAATATATATTTAGATTAATGAGTGAATCGAAATGATACAAGCATGGTTATTTTAGTCCCAAAACAATATAATAGCTATGTGTTACTCAAATATTTCAAATTCATGTTAGAGGGGTTAGTAGGCCCCATGTTACTCGCCGGTCTAAAGTTGTTAATTTAGGAGCTCGAGTACTCTATTTATTAAATCAAGCCCGATATTCTCCTTAGTTGTTCCATAGTGATGAAGGCTTGTATCCGGAGAGCATATTGGTGGACCACTCTTGTTACATTCTCTTCTACCATAATGTTTTAGTGGATGCTAGGACACAGCACCACGTAGCAACATGAGCATTAATTATCTTTTGTCATCTATCATACTTGTTGGGTTGTAATTATTATTTAGGTTAGTTTCTAACTATACGAGTAGTTTGTAATCAATAAGAACATTGAAAGATGATAGAACTGGATGGAGTAGAATTGAAAGAAACTAAGAGTGTGGTGGTGTGATTGAGGCCAAAGGGAGCGTCAGAGAAGATATAGTGAGACGAGGGCAGCAGGGAGAGGTTTTTATAAAGGTGTGTAAGAGACCTACTATGGAAAATAGAATTGCCCCTGAAGTGTAAGGAAGTGTTGTATAGAGCGGACTTCATACCCGTGGTAGTGTATGCAGTGGAAACCTGGACTTTGGATAAAAGATCAACAAGGAAATTGGAAGCCATAGGAATGAAGTTTATGAGGAGCATTCTGTCACCAGAAGAGATTGGATTAGGAATGAAGGTGTCAGGTTTATAGTTGGGGTACAATGGGTATATGAGATGGTAGAGGAAGCAAGGATGAGATGGTATGGACACGTAATGAGGATGGAAGGGAAGAGGATTCCAAGAAGATTGATGGATGTGGAATATCTAGGGGTTATACCACAAGGAATACCAAGGAAGAGATTGGAGGAACAGATAGCAGCAAGAGTACAAGGGAGAGGAGGAGAGTGGAAGAGAGTGCAGGAGGGAGAATGGTGGAAGGACAGAGGGAGATGGAGGCATTTTACTAACCAAACCCGGCAACAGGCTGGAAACAGTTCATGATGATGATGATGATGATGGTGAAAAACATCGAAACTGTTTCAATATGTAAGAACTATCAAACCCTTATTAAATCATGATTTTTTTTCATCTCTAGTTTTACTTCTATCCTTAGTGATTTGTGAGCAACTACATCGCTACAGATTCATAATGCAACCCCCCATAGAAGATGTCAGTTGAAGAGAGTACACTTTGTACAGTATTACCTTGGTGGACTAAACTACGGCCCTATCTTATAGTTGAAATGTGTGGTAGGCTTGCAACGCTTCACGGTAAACAAAGGCTAGGAGTTGCAGCTGCAAAACTCGTTAAGAGAGAGTTTACACAGAGCAACAATAGCAGTTTGTCCCCCATCACTTATCTTCACTGTTGTCTACATTTCAGTCGCACAAACATCATTTCTAATAATATAACAGGAAAAATGATTATCCACTCCAAATTTTGGGCGGTCTGTTTAGCTGCAACGTTATTAGTTGTGGTCCATCGATGGAAATGTTTCAACAATTCACTATCAAAATAATCGAAGGCATTGTAACTCATTTAGAATATCGATTATTTTAACTCAAAATAAAAATAGAATACTTATCAAAACGCAAGTGAATGTGTCTTGGGTTTACACTTTGAATGACATTTGGAGGAACGTGAAGGAATAACCATAGTGGAGGAACCTCCATCGGTTTTTGTCACACGTGTGTCAGATAGAGAATCGGGATATGCCACCTGGAAAATGGACCCCGGTCACAGACAAATAATAGAATCAGACTCGAATCTTTTGGGAGTTCATTAGCGCTCCTTTTGCCAGCTTGAGTCCATGAACACTAGGCTTCACTAGTGTCGTTACTAGGTGATAATAGGACAGAACGTAGCGAACCTAGTGTTGAAGGACTCAAGCTGCAAAAAGGAGCGCAACCATTTCAACCTGTAGTGGTGAGTGTCTGGGTATAGTATGTGTCTGTGACCCCAGCGCATTCCAGCATAACACGACCTTGAAGCTGAATCTTACGTACCTCTTCCGTTGTGATAGGTATCGCTTGTCTAACATCCAACCATTTCAACCTGTAGGGTGAGTGTCTGGGTATAGTATGTGTCTGTGACCCCAGCGCATTCCAACATAACACGACCTTGAAGCTGAATCTAACGTACCTCTTCCGTTGTGATAGGTATCGCTTGTCTAACATCCAACCATTGAAACTCTTGGTTTCCATTCTCTGCGTGACAAAAACAGCTTTAACACAGCGGGTAAAACCAAACGTGTGGCCCTAGCCTAACCCCTATGTCACCCACAGAGAAATAATATTAAAATGTCGATAATTATGAAATCTTGGTTCTGGTTGGACCACCATTAATACTTGCTCATAACGGACCTTTTAAACTAAAAATATTTCAGCTCAGTTAAAAATATTTTACATATTTATTGGTACCTAGTTCGATTATAGAAAGTTTTTTTTAATCCCAAACATATCAGTTGTATCATGTTCCCTATATTTGGTACAATTACCATTAATTGATAAAGAAGAGTATGTGACGTGTGCTCCATTTTTGTTGGGTACTTTGGATTTAGATCTACGTTTCTATAAATTTTTAATTAGTAGAATTGTTTTGGTAATCAACTTTATGTAAAAATATATTTATTGAGGTTGACCGATAAAAATTTATATTGGCATTAGTAGAACGTTTATTTTTAATACAATTATTATTACTATATCAATAAAAACATTTTTCAAGCTAAGGGTTCGATGGTTATTATCCGGAGCTTCTCTCAGTCTAAAAGGTCTGTGCAGACCCACACGGGAGTGGGAATAAAAGATTAATTCGCGCAAACCAACAATACCATTACGAGATATAGGAGACCACTAACTGGGGTATTTAATGGCGAACGTGTAAATGCAGGGTCATCCCGTGCGACTCGCTGCATTCTCTGTTTTCCCGCGTCCAGATACTATATTTGGTTGCAAACGGTGGTGCATTTTTTATGATATCACCATATCCATTACAAATCAGATGCTAGAAATCATGTACACCTAACCCATGTTTTACGATCCAATCCGTAAAGACTACAATAACACCTAGAAGAAGAACTGGATACGGAAATAGATTGGAAATAAATTTAAAAAAATATTTTGTGAGTAAATATTCTACGTGTGACAGTCTTTCTTTATTAATGTCCTGTGCCTGTTTCTTAGCTCTTATATCTTTATCTTAAGCTACAGCAAGTAACAAAAATATTTCTTCTGATGAAATACACATAGATACAAACTTAGACTACACTTAATTGATAATTTAATGAACATGTCCACTTAAACCGACCCAAGAGTCATGGACCTGCCTCTGCATACACTGGTAACTTTCCTTGAGCTACCGCAATTCTCTTCGTTTCGGTTTGACCGCCCCCAATCACGCCACAAATTCCCGCGTTTAACCGCAAATTGGTGTGCGCAGGCCTTAAAGAAACCTGTTTGAGCTAATGCAGCCCTCTGTGCATAAACAATCAGTAATTTTTTGACGTGTCCTACTACCCATCCAGTTTATCTAAATAATCAAATTTAGCTAATGAGGAAATGAGGGGGAAAAAAAGGATTTAGATTAAATGTACCTGAATATGTGTAGTTAGAATGAGAAACAATTTATTAAATAGCACATGCAGTACAGCCGGGATTATAACCCCGACCTCTTCATCCCCAGAAATCCATACTAGAGGAACCTGAAGCCAGTTCTCCCTTATGCGAGTGTAACTTGGCCATGAGTTAAGGGGTGCAACAAGTATGAACGTGGATGTTACTGAAATGTCGTTGTCAAATATGACGGTGATAATTTTAAAAGACAGATATAATTATTCCTTGTGTGTATTTTACTTTGGTTGTCGACGAGCAATCGACCATATATTTTTAATATGAGAGCATCACACAATCTTTTATCGTACGAAAAACTATTTTTGTTCATATTGTAGTAAGAAACCCAAAAAGAACAGACTGAAATAAATCAACCATTATAAAAAGAAAATGTTGCAATTTTGGAGATTGTCATGTTTTAATATCACTAATCTTTTTTTTTTGTCCTGTGACGCTTGGCATATCACTAAACTTCTCGTTATATTCGTTAGTGACAAAATTGTAAAACGTCACTTATAAAATAATTTGTACTAGACAAATTACCGTCATTTACATTCGAAACTCTCGAAAGAGAAGTGGCGGTTTATTAGGGTGTATTTCTTTAAATAACTGTGTGCTATTTTCGGCTATAATTGAACACAGGATGTTTCATTTATGTCAGAGTGAAGTGGTGGCTTGTAAGTCTGTGAGCGTTATTATTTGTATCGTTAGGGAATGATAATAATAAAAACTGTCTCTGACGAATCACAAGTCTACCAAATCGCTTCGAATAAAACACTTATTTTTTTGTTGTATTCGATAGTGTGGACTTTGAGAGCAGTCAGTACCTGTAGGCGGGGCTATGAAGGAGGACTCCAAACTACAATTTTCTAAATAGCATGGTACTGTATAACTCTATAGGCCATTTAAAGGATATGTATATAGTAAACTAAAAGGGGTAAAGGGTGTAATTTCTAGCAACATGAAATAATATTTATAGTAAAAGTGATAGGCCTACTTAGTAGGACAACGTACCTTAAGCTAGTTTTATACAAGATAATTTCACCCCTATTTTGTACAATAGGCTAAATAGTAATATTGTTACGATATGTAAAAAAAAACAATACACAATACTAATACGTGTGTAATGGTTTAATTAGAGCAATTAAATAATAATATGAAATGCTATTCACAAATATAGTTTTATTTATTGTTTGGGGGTGGAAAATAATATTAGCCAATGATAATACAAAGTTCTTATATCGTTTCAAATCCAAACGTCATCGCAGGTTTTATGGCATCCCCCAATTACATTAAAAGTGGGGGGGGGGGTTTGCACCCTCAATCACCCCCTCACACTACACTAACTGTAGTTACACTAAACATTAATTTACTTTAAGAAACATTTCAGTTATTGACTGACATTAACAGAGTAATTTAGGACCTTGAATATGATCGCATGTTAATTATGAATTACTTATTAAAATTATAGATTATCTATTCATTTTTTAACCATAATTCGATTTTAGAACAAAGATTCAGTACAATTTATTAATGTACTCATAATTCTGACCTATACATTATTTGTAATATATTCTTAGCCTGGTTCGGTGTCCGCATGGTCTAAGTAATCACATTCAATATAGACTATAATGCCAATGACAAGGATATAAGGGTTCGAATCTCGGTCGGGTGTACCGAGTGTGGTTTTCGCTAAATGATTTTCCAATCACCCTCCACACAAATGCGTGTACACCTCCTCTTAATATAGCCTTCCTCATCCATAAAACTATTAGCGTAACTAGTAGACGATATATGCGTAAAACCTGAAATGGTAGTAAAACGAGGTGATAATAAATATAAAAATATTATATTGACAATCATAGTGTAGTATTATACAATTTGAGCTACAAATATATTTTAATTAGCAAGAAATTCTTTAGACACCAATTTTATAGAAGCAATATTCTAAGTGTTATAATATTTAGAGGGTAACTTAGAATAAATGTAGCAAAGTAGAGTGGATCACAGTTATAAATTACATGTGTAAACAGGTCATCTGGTGGTCTAAGGGTAAGGTGTCAGACTTATGTGCTGGCGGCCGGAGTTCAATCCTCGGTCCCGGCACAGATTTATCTGATTACCAAACACTTCCTTCACCTCTGACAAGATATCTTGTTAATGTGAGAAATTCCAGGCCTCCACCGTGGTTCGGATTCCACGTTAGACTGTAGGTCCTCCATTTCATCTCACAATCACCCTACCATTACACATTATCGTGAGTATAACCCGGACGGGTAGTAAGACGCGGTGCTAATAATAATATTAAAACATGTGTAAAACCAACCTGATGAACACAGATGGGACTTTAACCTTGAAAAAGCCCCAGATTCCATGTTTTAAAATGTTGAGTAAAATGGTATCGGCTCTAGGCCAAGAATCAGTAATACAGCTAGACAGAAAGACGACAATGTAATATAACTCTTCCTGTTTCGGATGGTTATGAAACGTCCGCCAGAATCTCGTGTTTTATTATTTCTTGATGATGACAATACTTCTTTCTCCAAGGGGTTGAGAGCACCCAACGCGAACCGATCAATTCAATAACTCTTCAATTGGCACCGCATCGCAGGTCAAATATCAATTAATAATCCGTAACGCTTCCATTGGCGCCCAACGTGGGGCCATAACACTTAAACTTCCTTGTAAGGAGTGTGACAAAATATTTACGAAACACACGCCTCAATACACCCAACCGGGAATAGAAGCCAGACCATTCTTTCGCCAGAAATTCAGTCAAGAATAGCCTGACACTAGTTAGTGCCCACCGATGCTAGTGAATATTGGTTATGTGAGTAATGGTCACGTGTTATGGATGAGGAAGGTTTAATTTATAGGAAATGTATCTGCATTTGTGTGGAAGTAGAGTGTAAGACAATTTATTAATAAAGCAATGTACAGCCAACCAAGATTTGAACCCTGATCTCCCCGTAGTTGGCAATACACTCAGTTCAGTGTGTATTGTTTTCACAGGCAACAGAACAACACAAATACCAGCAATAATGTTATAAAAATTAATGTAACATTTGGACGAGTAACCCTGAGAAAATTAATAACTGAAACATACAAGAACAAATTTGCAAAAAGACCCACAAACTAGTAAATAAATACAATTTAACTTCAATAACTACGAGTATGTTATAACTTGGAAAAACAATTTATTGCAGCCATCACCCGGGCCCAGATAATTTCCACGATTACTGGTGGTGGCTGTTTTAGGAGATGGGGAATTTGACAATAAGGGAGCTCAGCCCTCGTTTGCTTGAATAAAGGAACAGAGTAATGAAAACTGACAAAAGTATCTGCTATTTGGTATAGAATGAACTCGAGAGGTGGCAACCCTTAGTTTTGGGATCGGGTGAGACAAAAAAGAAGATAAAGCTGGCGAAAGTAAGAGATCAGAGAGGTCTGGGTTGATAGCGGGGAGCGTGACACCAGACGGGATCAGCGTAAAGCAAAAACCAAGAAGAGGAATTTCTGGTCAGTGAGCTGGTTCCGGAGCTACATGACCTCTCGCACCTTGTTTAGGACGTTGATGGTGTGCTCGTCGAGGTGAAGGATGTGGTCCAAGGTTATCCATCAGTATTCTTCCAAGGAAGGACGATGTCCACGAATAATCGGGGAGGAAAGTGTCCAGGAGGGTATGAAGTAAGTATATTGCAAGTGTGACGCTTTAGATTACCAGGCCACACAATTGGTCATGAGACAAGTTTATTATTAAATCTGATAATAAAATATATGTATGTATACTGTTAAGAAATAGGTGAAATTGCGAACATTTGACTAAAATATTTCGAGTGAAATTTAATAATGTTTATATCTTCCTAATCGAATATAGTTTCAGTAGGTCAAATGTGTTTATTTTTAGAAACATTTATTGATTGTTTTTGTTTTTTAACGAGAGTGAAATATATCATTATATCTAACTTGCTATATGCGATAAATACACGAATATTCGATCATTATAGGGGAATAAGATTTAACTAAAATTTGAAGAGATCCCAATTTTTTTTTTAATATTCCTCCCAGACTTTAAATGAATCCTCTTGAAATTTTTCCATATAACTATTTAAAAAAAATGAATTCGTGTCCATCATTGGTATTTCATATGGGAATAAATCCTAATTAGAAAATATACAAACAAAATATAATGTTTATATAAATTAAATAACCGTACTTATTATTATCATCATCAAAACCGCTACGTCAGGGTGTACTATAAAACTAAGTCTCCCAAAGCCTTCTAATAGACAATAAGACAATATATATATATATATATATATATATACACATATATATGACATTTAACGCTTAAAAACATCTTCCAGTGAACATTTTAGAAAAGATTCTAAAATAATCTTACGTAAGGAGTGTTGTTAGATTAAAACTAAAGACTTAGATAGTGATTGATAAAAAAGATTAATGAGAAAGAAAAGGCAAAAAAAGTTAAATTAATGGAAGTGAAATTAATGCGTTAAAATCATTTTACAATAAGAATCTTAGGTTAAATCAAAACATATAAAATAATATGAGTCAAAGGGGGGCTAGTAAAATGAATTACAAATAATTTAATGGTTGACAATATTTATAAATAAACCTGCAAGTCAAGAATCTAACAAAACAATAGGTGTAATATGGTAATAACAATTAGAATGAAATTTGGCTTAATTAAAAATAATAATCTAGGTATAACCAATTAATTCAGTTTAAAAAAAGGAGTTAAATATAAAGTAGAATAAGAGATAAGTAAAATAATTATATTAAATATAACGTGATTGAAAAACGTAGTTACGAGATGGTCAAACAATATTAATTGATATAAGTGGAACAAAGTAGCAGAATAATAAAGTGAAAGTTATTGTAATTTCATTCTAATAGTTATTACCATATTACACCTATTGTTTTGTTAGATTCTTGACTTGCAGGTTTATTTATAAATATTGTCAACCATATAATTATTTGTAATCCATTTTACTAGCCCCCCTTTGACTCATATTATCTTATATGTTTTTATTTAACCTAAGATTCTTATTAAAATAAAATGATTTTAACGCATTAATTTCACTTCCATTGATTTAACTTTTTTTGCCTTTTCTTTCTCATTAATATTTTTTATCAATCACTATCTAAGTCTTTAGTTTTAATCTTCCAGTGAGATTAAAAGTACATAATTAATTATTCTCAAACAGATAAATTTTATTTTTCAGTTCTACTTCCTTCTTTGACACTTTGTAGCAGATTTTATGATTTCTTATGATCAAAAGCCCTTTACGATGTATTCCCTATATTTCCAATCCTAAGGTATAGATATATACAAACCAGACGAATAAAATACTATTCCAAGCGGATAATTCGAGTGGGTGCCTATAAGAGAAATTAACATATTACTAGATTTTGTTTTAACTAGATCAAACGGCTAAATCTTTCCCTGCTAGCTGGGATACACAAGTTTATATACTTTCTTAAACAATTTATAAAAATAAATACGTAGAACTAAGGCAAATATTTATTAAACTCAGATATTTAAAATGAATTAAAATACAATTTTACACTTTACATACATATATCTATGGTATAAATTATTTCAACTAAAAATATATATTGCATGTGAGTTTAGCCATAAAGTTTATACTTTTATAGATAGCTACTTAAGGTGGCCAGGATGATGAGTAGGTGGTTCCACCTTTTAAGGAGGGAAGTAAAGCACATGAGCTCAGGCCAGTATTTTGGCAGTTCTTAATAACATTTCTTACATACAGTCAATGAAATATTGCTTTCATAGGTACGTTAAGTTTAATTGTCTACACATAGTAATCTAAGCAGTTAATCGATATTTGCGTGTAGAAAACCGAACTAAGCATTTACATTGAATCATTATTTTATTATTGTTTTGCCCCAAAAAAATGTCTTCTATAAGAATTACAAAAATACTGCTCCTGACTCGTGTTACTCTTCATACCACTTTAAAGGTTTGTCATTTCCTTTCAAAAATTATAATCTGTTCAAGTTTTGACTATTATCAGTTACTACATTGTGTTTTATAATATGAAGGTTAACATTTGTTTCGAATCATTTAGTCTCAATATATCTTTAAATCAGATTAAAGATAACTGAAGACATTTTTTCTGAGAAAAAATAACAAATGGTTAGAGATAATATACAAGCATATATAAAGAAATGCGATTTTATCATTAATATCAGCTACCCCCTCTCCTAAAGTAAGCTACGTAACTGGTGATTTTTTTTATCTAAAACTATTGTTATTAAAAAAAATAAGCTTAAATAGAAATAAAACTAAAATTTATTGAGAAAAATATAACTTTAATGAGGTATATTTTATGTTATCACAGAAACATGTATTTGTATTACTCCCCACTACATTAAATAATACCGATGTGTACAACGGCGTCGTCTACCCTTGACCCACAGCGTCGTCTACCCTTGACCCACGGCGACGTCTACCCTTGACCCACGGCGTCGTCTACCCTTGACCCACGGCGTCGTCTACCCTTGACCCACGGCGTCGTCTACCCTTGACCCACAGCGTCGTCTAACCTTGACCCACAGCGTCGTCTACCCTTGACCCACAGCGTCGTCTACCCTTGACCCACAGCGTCGTCTACCCTTGACCCACGGCGTCGTCTACCCTTGACCCTCAACGGCTACTGCTGTGGGAGCAGCTCCACATCTTGCTCCACACTCCCGGTCACCTCGTCACTTGGAGGAGTCGTTGTGCTGTTGTTCCTGTTGCGCCTGGAACCTTTGTTCTCGTTTTTCTTGCAAGCTTCATTCTTGCCTGGACGTCCACCTCTTCCTGGAGCAGGATCCAGGATCATGATTCCTTTAATGCCATCTCCAGCCAACTCGAGATGGGTTCGTTTATCGTTAGAATGAGCAAACGTTTCAACGTCATTGCCCAGCATGCCTGAAATTAAGAAATATAATGCTTACGTTGATATTAATTCAAACCATAAGAGTTAAACCTACAGTCTGCAGTGTATTTATGTGTAGCGAATATCATGTTCGATACAAATACATTTTAGTGTGTGTTAAAAATTTAAACTATACAGGGAGCATGAAAATTTAACTTCCACAAGTTCACTATTTTTAGTTGTTTTAATTGAAGACTTTTGATAAATTGTAGCGGTTTTATTTCGTAGCACATATAACAATTATATATATATATTTATGTGTGTGTGTAGGATGAGAAGGGGACAAAAGACCGAATGCAGACAGTCATTGCTCCTCACCCTCTGGAATTAAGTTCTTACCATTGTTTTAGCAAACAAAGTTTATTTTATATTGCTATACCATTCGCCGATTGTTCATGATGAGTTATGTCAATGAACTCTATACAATACTTCTTCCGGCACGCTGGTTTACTTACTGGACATGTGACGTTAAAGGAAGAGGACGAGGTATCGCTAAAGGAACTGTTACAATTCGTCAATGAGAGTTCTTTAGAAATTAATCGATATTGAGTATGAAGATATAATGAATTAAATCTCACCAGATGAGGCCTACGCTAAAACTGTGAAAGTTAGTGTTAGCAATAAAAATAAAAAGGGTGAAGATGAGTAGGACGAGAATGAAGAAAGTGTTCCAACAGTTATAGAGTTGTTTGAGGGTGTTAGAAATGTTCTAAGGTTTATTGAATGTATATGCAATGTGAGGTCGAGTATGTAAAAAACCTTGTGAGCTAATTATGTGTCCGTCAGGTTCATTATATGGGGGAGGGGGGATGATTGTTTATTAAGATTTTAACGCCTTATACCCGTTGGCCACCACCGTGTGTAGCTCCAAAGCCAAGAATCATAGAAAGTTGTTTTTTGACGTGAATACGTCTTTAAATTTCCTACCATACGCGGGCAATCCAAAAAACCTAATGATAATAAAATCGGTGGATACAGTTTGGCGTTGTAGGTACAAATCTATCCTCTACATCCAAAACTAAATTATACCACTGGATAGCTAAAGGATCAAAGAATGCATTACAATACGCGAGAACAGTGACGCATCGCGCGTGGTGGAGGGGGAAGCACCGCTATTTTGAGATTATTTTGCTACGTTTCGAGATTTGCAGTTAGTATAACTTTTGACTCGGAGAAGCTACGATGTTCGTTTAGGTTTTAATCGTCAGCTGTCGTCAAAATCTATCGATTGTATATAAAATACTAGTTTAAAGTAGTGACGGCGAATATCATAAGGTGTTAGAATAAAAAAATATTATCAAAAATACAGTTTGGCGTTGTAGTTTCGAATCTATCCTCTACATCCAAAATTAAGTTATACCACTGGATAGCTAGAGGATCAAAGAATGCATTTCAATAAGCGAATAAGCGAGAACAGTGACGCATCGCGCGCGGTGGAGGGGGAAGCGCCACCATTTTGAGGTTATTTTGCTGCGTATCGAGATTTGCAATTAATATAACTTTTATCCTAAATACATAAATAAAAATATTTTATTTAAAAAAATATATAACCCGTTACATAAACGTATTCACGTACAGCACACGGCCGTGTCCATGACACAGCCGGACCCCATTTTTTTTTTCATGAATACTTTATGAATCATCAGAGTGTGCAACTCACGTGTACATTTTTAATATAATGTATTGAGCCACGGGATTAATGAGAAGTGCATCTTTAAACTAAATTAAGAAAAACAAGTTCTAACTTTACGTAAGTAGCTATGGATAACTTTATGGTATGCACCTCAGACTCACAATCATATATTTTAGTCTGATGCATTATATATTGTAGCTTTCGATTCAATTAGCCACAAATATAAGAAACATATAAAATGGAAACTTGGCACTAACTTGCGTTTCTAGGCTAGCCTAAGGGACTGCTATTACACGAATTGTGAGCCTGGAACCCTATAGTGCGTGATTGCTGGTCTGGGTGTTTGCCAAATAATATTAAATATGCAAACTAAGCGAAAGTGCATCCTAAACGTTTATTTTTACTTTAATGTTTTGTTACCGTCAATGTTTGTAAGCCAGGCATTATATGAAATGACCAGGTTTTCTAGGTTATATTCTTTGGATTGAAAAATTACACCTGGATACGGGAATCAAACCCAGGATTTTGGCTCAACTTATTTAAAACAGTGCACTTAAAGTTGTCGTTATTGTTTGCCTTATTAAAGTTTCGATTTTTAAAATTTAAGAATTATAATGTCCTACAAGAAAATAATAGTCTTGATAATTTAATTGACATTATTATTTATTAAAGCAGGCAGAGCTAAAATTACGCTTGGGATTACACAGTACCTTCTTTGTAACACAAAAATATTTGATTGTTTTGAAATTGATTTTCCACATGCACTTTAAAAATCCTTGTGCAGTATCTGTAAATAAATAAGTTGCACATGATCTTAGGGAAATATCCTTGTTGACAGTGATATCTTCCAATGCAATTAAGTTTTTCCTGCATAGTGAAATCTGTAATTTAGCATATGGTTTGTTTAAGACTCCCTCTGATGTTCCCAACTTATACAAACCTTGACTCTTAGCGTGCATTACGATGGTCAAAATATTGCAAGCATCTCCTTGGCCTTATTCTACCTCATGTGTGGGAACTCGAACCATGACGCATTGTTCAACTAGAAGAAACTTGTTGTCAGACAATCCTTTCAGTCTCTCTGCCTGTTGCTATTGGCTATACCTTACATTGTGTCGACCATTAGCAGAATTCTGATTTTTGATGCAAATCGGACAAAAATGGCTGCCCTATATCCTTGCCATTGCCTCCAGAAGAGTTGCCACAAATATTGCAACCATAAACTGGGCGCAGATGAGCTCCACTTTTCACTTTAGAATACACACAACAGATAAGTGATGAAGACTCTTCAACTGTAGTCGATTGAATTGATTATGTAGACTCGTTAGTAGATTATGATATTTGAGATGAGGTTCTAAGCTGTGGTCGTTGGTTCTTCATTCTTAATTTATTTAGTTGAATTAATAGTATTTTTCAAATTTTCCATACCTTCAATGGTTTGCATGACTTCCTTAGGAGGCTTGATATACTCAACCCAACATTAATTTTGCAGTTGAACAGAGCTTCATATGGTAATATTTTGATACCGGTTTGTTGGGATCTATTTGTAATTAACGGTTCAAATTCT
>CABFVX010008613.1:8083-23007 GCA_902151425.1 Timema shepardi | reverse complement strand
CCATTGTACGAACAGATTTTATATGTTCCTCGGCAACCTCAACTTTAATTTCCCCTCTCTCAACCATGCACCCCATATCCACCGACAGTAGTGGGATAACCTGCTGCTTCAGTATCTTCCAAAATTCCTTACAATTTCTTTCGCCTCCTCTCCGCTCAGTGTTCTCCAGAGTCTCTCCTCTTGTCCTAGGTTTGTTCTCAACCAATTTCTACCCGCCACTGACTATGTGGCCATCCATTATCCGTGATACAAGGATTGACAAACTAAAAGCTGTTATTACTTTTGTTATTATAACTAAGATTTGGTTGGGTTTTTTGTTCGCCATTAACAGATACAAGGAACGAGACGATTGGTGAATTTTATTCAAATGCTCTAAAATTCCCTCCCACAAGGTTAAATTCCTGAAATGTTCTCTTGAGGAGGGATGGGGTGCCACACCCTCAACAGATGGGTCTCCAATCCACCCCTCCTTTGGAAAACCCACACGGGGGCCCTTGAATGCTCATGACAAACTCTTCATTTTAATACAATAGAAAAAAAATGTTATTATTGATTATAAATAATAAATGTAATTTATGTAATGAAACATTGGTGTTGTCTGATTCCTACATTAGTTTGAGGCGTTGTGTGGCTTGTGACGTCACGAATCATCTGATATGTAGGTCTACACTAAGTTTATCCTAAAAGGTAGCAGTCTTACCTTGACAATTTATGAATTTTAGTGATGAATTATCCATCTAAATATCATATTCTGAAAAATTGAAAAATGACACCTGGACACGAGAATCGAACCCGGGAACTTAAGATAAGTACGCCAATGCTATAAACACTCAACTACCCAGGAGTATTCTAATTGGAAGCATAAATAATAATTCTGTCTATTTGATTCATTAATATGAAATCCCTCACAGTTATAATAATTGTACAAATGGCAGCCATAAGCCAACTAATGAGTCAAAGGTGGCTGCGTTATTTGATAGCTCGTGATCTTAATAAAAGAACACATTTGTATCCGACAATTTCCGCACGTCCATCATGGACTCCACCTTAAAACATGAGTGAATAATGACCCTGACCACGAGAATATTCCTGGATAGCTCAGTGGTTAAAGCATTCCTATTAAAATACACAAACTCATTATTACTAAAGTTATATTAAGGATTATTTTAATACATTCTTACAATGGATTTCAGATCAACAAATATCTTCAACAATTCCAATGTCATCGATGAATCAGATGAATGTGTCAACAAAGTTAAGGACGATCAGACCTGAACTACTTATTTCTGATAAGAATCAGTGAACTGATTTTGGTGACATCTCTTCATAGACAAGTGAACTCACCTAATCCTTTTCCTGNAAGGACGATCAGACCTGAACTACTTATTTCTGATAAGAATCAGTGAACTGATTTTGGTGACATCTCTTCATAGACAAGTGAACTCACCTAATCCTTTTCCTGGTCCCATAACAATCCAATCAGCGGAACTTGAAAAGATGCCATGTTGGACCAGAACAGCAGGCCGGTTTGTTACGTCACTGGATATGTTGCCATACGGTATCCGGTGCAGAGTGAGTATGTAGCCATCCTCAGTAGTAACAGTGTGGGACTCTACAGGATACCCATACTTGGTTATTAACTCGGGCTGGAACAAATATTACAAGTTTACTGGAGCTGTGCTTTGAGTTTGTTGACATTAAGTCATTGGGAAGCTTCTAGTTAACATTTCAGAAAACATTCTAATAACATGTGGTAAGGAACATGTAAGTTGATAATGAAGGAAACTATTTCAATAAGTCTGTTACAGTATGAACTGTAAGGGTCAGATTTATTTTATATAAAGGGGAATATAAATAAATGATACAATTTGTTAATACTATATATTATACTGGTTTTACAAAATAAAATGTTAAGGTAGTTAAATGAGTGAGGCTACAACATTATAAATGGAACAATGATATATTTCTTTATGTTAATTTAAAATTATTAAATCAAAAGGAAACAGTAACCGAGAAGAACAGAGTTTTTAGGAAATGGTTCAAAGAGAGGACATTAGAGGCAAAGTAAGAATATAAGACAACAAAGAAGGAATAAAGGGGGGTAGTGGAGGAGGAGAAAAGAAGTTGGATGGCGATGTAGGAGGAGAGTGTAGGTAGTACTAAAGTGCTGTCTGGAATAGTCAGGCTGATACCTATAAGAGTAGTCTACCTCAGAAATACACCATCAAGCCATCTTGACTTGTTACTGGGGGCACCGGTTTTATTGAGATCGTGTGTTGTGTGCAGGGAGATAGTTTAGTTTTTGAGTGTTTCACAAAATTGTTCGCTTAAACTTTTAATGGAGCACATTTTATAAACGGTAAGAGATATTTCATATGTATCTATTGATAATTACTTACCAAAACTGTAACATTAAAACGATATAATGGACATTTGTATAACAAGTTTTCTGACTGAAAATGCTAGGTCAACAACGAAAATTGTGGTACGCCTTAAATTGGGAAGGTCTCGGGCTCCCAAATTGGGAAACCCCAAATAAAGGACACATTTAATTTATTTTAAAAACAACAGGGATTTATCGCCAAATCTTATATAAGAAGATGTAGCAAAATATTGCACCATTATTGAAGATAAATGTTACGGCTCTACTACAAAATATGTCCATATCCTTCAAATAATTACCTCAACCTTTCTATTTGCTGTACCACACCACTAACAAAAAGGTGAGTTGGTGTTATTTTATGACCTCAACCTTTCTATTTGTTGTACCACACCACTAACAAAAAGGTGAGTTGGTGTTATTTATGACCTCAACCTTTCTATTTGATGTACCACACAATCTTTTTAGCCATTTCCTCGCCATTTCTATTCATGGAAACGGGCTCATCAAATTATATAAAGACAACATATATAATAGAGAGTGTGATAAAATATGATAGTGAAAATGAGAGAGTGTTTGAGTATGTGATAGTGTTTGTGGGCGAGAGAGAGAGAAGAAGGAAATAGAGAGAGAGAGAGAGTATAATAAAATTAATGTGAGCGAAATTATGTAACAGATTGTGTGAGAGAGGTATAAATTGTGAGATAAAGAATGAGAGAAGATTATATGATAGATAGTGTGTGTGAGGGAGAGAGATATGAGAGAGAGTATGAAAGAGAATATGTGACTAGCGTGTCAGATAGAAAGAGAATGTGAAAATATAGATGGGGTACACAAAACATTACTTTTAAATATCATATTCTCAAAATTAAGCATTAAAATGAAAACATAGCTAAACTTAGGTATTCGTATTATGTTACTATTCGCTAAAATGAACATCAAAACCCATTATTTGTAAGAAATGAACAACAATACTCATATTTAAACAGATAAAATGGCTATTTTTAAACATTATTCAAGATCATTTTATGGTTTTTGAGCTTATAATACATACCAAAACATATTTAAACAACATTTCATCATGAGCGGAACAAAACTTATACAATATTCTCACGAACTTGACAACTTAACCTTTTCATTTTCAAATTATTCCCAGTATTATTGATTTAAATGCGAATTAACGATAACAACATTCCCATAAAAATAAACGATCACCAGTTTAGGAATCTCAGTTTAGATGTGTTGTTACCGGAATCCAAAGAGAACATTCTGATGTGTTTGGGCAAACAGTTAATAGATGTGTTGTTACCGGAATCCAAAGAGAACATTCTGATGTGTTTGGGCAAACAGTTAATAGATGTGTTGTTACCGGAATCCAAAGAGAAATATTCATCCAAAGAGAACATTCTGATGTGTTTGGGCAAACAGTTAATGAAGATTGAGTTATTATTTTCTAGCCAGAGAGATATTTTATTTAGAGATTTACAGCCATGCAGCAAATAACGGTTTCATTGGTGATTAAACAAATAATAAAAGACTGACAGTTCTCCGTGAAAATCGGGTTTTCTTGGAAAACTACTATTTTCCCCGACATCCTGGACTCATAACCGTTAAAACGAGGGTTTGTTTGTCAAAATCTGTTCGGCCACTTCCTTGTAATCTATATTGACGGAAATGGGGTTATCAAATCATAATATATCAGCAGAATGAACGTACAGTAGCCCCGTGGCTTCTTTGGTGCTGACTGACAGCTCACAACTGACTTCTGACAGTCAACATTCAGGTTTACACCTAAATTTTGACTGTCAGAAGTGACAGCTGCTAAACACATGTTTTTGCAGATCATATGGTTCGGCGTAGGAATACATAATTTGGTTTGGTAACTTTTCAAAGCTGTCACTCAGCACTAAAGAAGCCATGCGGCTACTGTAGTTGTTACATAAATTATTATTTATAATATATAATATATTATATTATTTTATCCGCGCATCTTTCTACTTGTCCAGGTTGTACGAATACGCACTTATTACCTTGATGAGCTATGGTTTAGAAAGGCTGAGCTTGGATTAAGTGTACCCGAATTTGCGTAGAGAGAGAGCGAACGGATAACCATTTTATAAAAAGCACCCTCATTACACCTATCCGGAATTTGAGAAGACACCTCCAATGGGTCGAGTCTTTGAACTGGTCTCAGCAGCTCCGAATTAGCCGTCTTCAGTCGGACAGTTCTGACAGCAGCGTCTGGCCCAGGAAGAACTTCTAAACCTGACCCAATGGCCAGTTCTACTCCTTCTTCACAAATAAGCTTCTGGGATTTCTCTATGATATTTCCTTATTTATATGCTAGTTTTAAATATTAAAACATCTGTTTTTAATTCCTGGCTGGACAACAATGGAGAAGTCTATTTCTTTTCTTATTTTTTCCTTTGTTTGCATTCCAAATCATTATAAGAATAGAGATGGTAGATAATTCTACTAAGTCAAGAAAGATGAAAGGGTTTTTATCAGCAGACGATAACATATTATAATGTAAATAAATATGGAGGTATAGAAGAAATAGATGGAGAATTAAGGAAAGAGGGAACTATAGAAATATCCAGAATATATTATAATAAATAGAAAAGGAAATGGTAAAGGGATATACATTTATTAACAGTACTTTAGCAGAAAGAAACAATCTAGCAGTATTTTGTTGAAATTTACTCTTTTACTACAATAATCTTAAATCGCCGCAATAAATTTGTGAGAATTTGTTTATGCGGCGTTATATTTGAAATTATCGTGAGGTATCCGATGTTCAATATTTTTCTTTGCTATAATATATGTATATATATATATATATATAAGTGTCTTATATTTACTGGTTACTGTGCAACAACTACCAAACTTCTATTTTACAAATGATTTCAAAGTTAATTTTATCGGTGGACATGTTTGGTTATCTAAATAATAGGATCTTGACCTCTCTCCCTTTTGCCTTTATTTACAAATATAAGCTAATGTTTTTATTTCGAATGTTTGGCCCTTAACAGCTATAGATATATAATCTGTATTATACAGACAAATTATTGAAAATGCTTACATTAGCTGTAATTTGTAAAATATGTTTTATAGAAGCGCAAAACATCCAATTACCTACCTATTATTGATTCCCAAGAAAGCTCTCATAGGATATTGTCCACATACCATACTGTATAACCATCCTGTGTATTATTTCTGTTATCAACGTCTCTTCTTCTCGACTAATACAAAGCGTACAGCGATGAATGAGGTATCAGTGGAAAGGGTTATTTACCGACTTCTGATGTAGCTTATTCAGTTTACGGTAAGAGAGAGGGAGGAGAGAACATGGACTACCTCAACTGTAGTAGACAGTATTTCTCTTTTAAGAAATATTTATGGAATATTAACCGTGTTCACTTTGTTGTTTTTATGTATATATTTTTTGTAGCATACATTATACAATTTGCAGTAGTTTTGATTTTATATAACTATACAACAGATAATCCTAAAAGCTAGGAGTGCATTCCACAATTTCAAGATGATTCAGCAGAAAAAGGACAAAAACAACAACAGATAATTTATTTACAGCAAACGATATAATTATGTGTCTTATTAATAAACCAATGACGTAGCGATGGATTATTAATTGGAGAGAATCTTTCCTTTGTTACTGTTATCACTGTTCACAAATCTTAATAGCTTCCGAAACATAAATTCTCAAATTAATGGGAGTTTCGTTTGTTTAGCAGCAGCATCGTGTGAAGTGCGCTAATATTTACTAAATAATTACAGTTATTGCAACGGGCGTTATTCCTCCCCCCAAGTTGTTTACCAGCAGCATTGTGTGAAGTGCGCTAATATTTACTAAATAATTACAGTTATTGCAACGGGCGTTATTCCTCCCACCAAGTTGTGGTGGACGCTTGTCCATGGACCACTTCATTTGACTCTTTTTATGTCTTTATTTTGCTCTGGGTGTTGCTTCCTATGAGACCTATGACACCTTAGCTATGTCGAGCGTGTCTGTTCACCGAGTTAAGAGTTCCAGGTTTGATTACCGGCAAGGCCGAAAAATTTACTATTGGCAAAATCTAGGATTACCCTTTCACAGTGATGAATTAATGGCCTGGGGGCCAGTTGTTGTGTCTGTTTAGATTTAAGTTGGATTATCAGTTGTGTGCTGATGTAGTCAGTCGGCTCAACAAGTGCCCGTTAAATGAACAACGACAATGCTACCCATGTAAACTATATAGATTTAGTTACTCTCGGCCGAGTTGAATAGGACCATTCTCCCTTGTTCAACCAGGAATGTGCTCATATCACTGGCGATGATCTGTGACTTGATATTCATCACAATTTGAGTGGTTGATAATAATCGTCGGTAGTTCCACATTTGGTGTGTTTTGCTCCTAGTTCTAGTGAAGTAGGCTCTACATGTGGATATTCAAACAACTACACGGATAAGTTGGTGCAGGGGGAGAGTTATGGGCCTAGCGGGGGAGGGGGGTGGCATATTTTTGATAACATTGTTTTTATTTTTATTAAAATATTTTGTTTTTAATAATTACGTTTAAAAATTATTGACTAACATTATCGGAATAGTTCAAGTTTAGGTCAGAAAGAGAATATTTACTTTGAATAAGTGTACTTTGCTATAACTTTGTAACCGAGTTCTGTCTCCCCTACTTCTGTTAACTCAGGCTACTGTAGGGCATGTACTGTACATTGTAACCTAGTTCAGTCTCCCCTCCTTCATAATGTTAACTCAGGCTACTGTAGGTCATGTACTGTACATCTTTTCTTGAATAATAACTTCCACCCCAACCTCCACCAACACATATTTTCACCGAAACTTCCTAAAGCTCTTGACAAAAGAAGGGGGAAGAGCGCATATTATAACTGCCGGTTACTTCTGATAGTATTTTATATCATTAATTTAATATATATTACTATTTTTGAAATCCCCCCTACTGTCAAAAAATGTAAAACCCAAAATATACCAAACATAATCTTATTGGTTGTTCTCTATGGGTGTGAAACGTGGTCTCTTAGCTTACCTGACTAATAGTAATTTAATAATAATAACATTAGAATGGATTTGAAAGAGACAGGGATAGTGTGTAATGAGGAGGACTGGATAGAACTAGCTCAAGATAGTGGATAGGGTGTAATGAGGTGGACTGGATAGAACTAGCTCAAGATAGGGATAGGGTGTAATAAGGTGGACTGGATAGAACTAGCTCAGGATAGGGATGGGGTGTAATAAGGTGGACTGGATAGAACTAGCTCAGGATAGGGATATGGTGTAATGAGGTGGACTGGATAGAACTAGCTCGAGCTAACTTACTTCTTTAAGTGCGGCAATAGACTTTCAATTTCCTGATGCCATGGAGTAAGTGCAAACATAATATTATAGTTCAACTACATTATTATGAACTGCCATTTTCTAGGTCTATTAGTTAGAACCTAACAATCCATATTAGCTGGCGACACTGACCCTAAATCTGCTATAAAATATTATGATTTCAACTTACCACGGTAAGATAAGCGTCTGGGTTTATGTCCTGGAGCAGCGGCGTTGCCCCCTCAGAGTTTGCTCGCAACACAAACAAAGAACACAACAGCACAGCTGTAAATCTCCACATTGTAGAATCTCGGTTGCCTCACGGTACAAACACTAGCCCTTCGTCAACCTTGACAGACAAATATATGAGCAGATTTTATCAGCCACTTGACTTCACCTTGATCTTAAATGATATCAAACTGACAAGACCACACTTAGCCATTCCGAACAACTGTCAGCGTATATAGAACAACAACTACGCAAGATTCAGAACGCTAACAAACTACTCAAGAACAGTGTCCTTCTGAATTTTCTTGCTGAAGTACCCCTTGTCACGTTATTTATCTCAAGTACCCCTTGTCACGTTATTTATCTCAAGTACCACTAATACCTGACATTCCAAGGCCTATCAGGGGTAAATACTTTTCTTAAATACTGAATTGTCTTGTGAGAAATATTGTATTCATGCAGCAAGATTCGTGACTAAGTAAGCTTATTGTATTGTTTAAATGGGACTAGAATGGAAGTGACCAAAGTATTATTAACGAGGTTCGAGAGTCTTGATATATTGCTGAGTTTTCTTAGTTCTAGCCCCAGGTTGGTGTCCACGTTCGGTCAGTTCCGGGGATTGCTTATGATGGAAACAAGTACTGAAAATCCCTGCCCACCCACTCAAATATTCTGTCGAAAAGGGCACCGGGAACATGATGGCCCGATCAGGAGGCCCAGGGTAGCTGCAACATGCAATTATTTATCTCACTACAACTCGTCCCAGTATCATTTTAAAACTCTAGTGATGTTTCAAAATGTTACTCCCTTCCCCTCCTATTCTCGAACCCACGCGTAAAACTGGACAACACCTCACGTACCACTGGACAACACCTCACGAACCACTGGACAACACCTCACGTACCAGTGGACACACCTCACGTACCACTGGACAACATCTCACGTACCACTGGACAACACCTCACGAACCACTGGACAACATCTCACGTACCACTGGACACACCTCACGTACCACTGGACAACATCTCACGTACCACTGGACAACACCTCACGTACCACTGGACAACACAACATCTCACCTACCACTGGACAACACAACACCTCACGTACCACTGGACAACACAACACCTCACGTATCACTGGACAATATATCACGTACCACTGGACAACATCTCACGTACCACTGGACAACATCTCACGTACCACTGGACACACCTCAAGTACCATTGGACAACATCTCACGTACCACTGGACAACATCTCACGTACCACTGGACAACAGCTCACGTACCACTGGACTACTACTCACGTACCACTGGACAACACAACATCTCAAGTACCACTGGACAACATCTCACGTACCACTGGACAACACCTCAATTACCACTGGAAAACACCTCACGTATCACTGGACAATATATCACGTACCACTGGACTAAACAACATCTCACGTAACACTGGACAACACAACATCTCACGTACCACTGGACAACATCTCAAGCACCACTGAACAACACCTCCCGTACCACTGGACAAGACAACATCTCATGTAACACTGGACAACACGACACCTCACGTACCACTGGACAACATCTCACGTACCACTGGACAACATCTAACGTACCACTGGTCAATAACTCACGTACCACTGGACAACACAACACCTCACGTACCACTGGACAACACAATATCTCACGTACCACTGGGCAACATCTCACGTTCCACTGGACAACACCTCACGTACCACTGGACAACACATCACGTACCACTGGACAACATCTCACGTACCACTGGACTACTACTCACGTACCACTGGACAACACAACATCTTCATGTACCACTGGACAACATCTCACGTACCACTGGACAACACAACATCTCATGTACCACTGGACAACATCTCACGTACCACTGGAAAACACAACATCTCATGTACCCATGGACAACATCTCACGTACCACTGGACAACATATCACGTACCACTGGACAACACAACACCTCACGTACAACTGGACAACACAACATCTCATGTACCACTGGACAACATCTCACGTACCACTGGACACACCTCACGTACCACTGGACAACATCTCATGTACCACTGGACAACACAACATCTCATGTACCACTGGATCAACATCTCACGTACCACTGGACAACACAACATCTCATGTACCACTGGACAACATCTCACGTACCACTGGACAACACAACATCTCACGTACCACTGGACAACATCTCATGTACCACTAAACAACATCTCACGTACCACTGGACAACACAACATCTCATGTACCCCTGGACAACATCTCACGTACCACTGGACAACACAACATCTCACGTACCACTGGAGAACACCTCACGTACCACTGGACAACATCTCATATACCACTGGACAACATCTCACGTACCACTGGACTACATCTCACGTACCACTGGACAACACCACACGTACCACTGAACAACATCTCACGTACCACTGGACACACCTCACATACCACTGGACAACATCTCACGTACCACTGGACCACATCTCACGTACCACTGGACAACACCTCACGTACCACTGGACAACATCTCATGTACTACTGGAAAACCCCTCACGTACCACTGGACAACAACTCACGTACCACTGGAAAACACCTCACGTAACACTGGACAACACCTCACGTACCTTTGGACAAAACAACACCTCATGTACCACTGGACAACACAACATCTCACGTACCACTGGACTACACCTCATGTACCACTGGACAACACCTCATATACCACTGGACAACACCTCATGTAGCACTGGACAACACCTCATGTACCACTTGACAACATCTCACGTACCACTGGACAACACAACATATCACGTAACACTGGACAACATCTCACGTACCACTGGACAACACAACATCCAACGTACCACTGGACAACATCTCACGTACCACTAGACAACTTCTCACGTATCACTGGACAACACCTCACGTACCACTGGACAACACAACATGTCACGTACCACTGGACAACACCTCATGTACTACTGGACAACACCTCACGTACCACTGGACAATGCCTCACGTACCACTGGACAACGCCTCACGTACCACTGGACAACACAACATCTCACGTACCACTGGACAACACCTCACGTACCACTGGACAACACAACTTCTCACGTATCATTGGACAACATCTCACGTACCACTGGACAACACCTCACGTACCACTGGACAACACCTCATGTACCACTGGACAACACCTCACGTACCACTGGACAACACCTCATGTACCACTGGACAACACCTCACGTACCACTGGACAACACCTCATGTACCACTGGACAACACCTCACGTACCACTGGACAACACCTCATGTACCACTGGACAACACCTCACGTACCACTGGACAACACCTCATGTACCACTGGACAACACCTCACGTACCACTGGACAACACCTCATGTACCACTGGACAACACCTCACGTACCACTGGACAACACCTCATGTACCACTGGACAACACCTCACGTACCACTGGACAACACCTCATGTACCACTGGACAACACCTCACGTACCACTGGACAACACCTCATGTACCACTGGACAACACCTCACGTACCACTGGACAACACCTCATGTACCACTGGACAACACCTCACGTACCACTGGACAACACCTCATGTACCACTGGACAACACCTCACGTACCACTGGACAACACCTCATGTACCACTGGACAACACCTCACGTACCACTGGACAACACCTCATGTACCACTGGACAACACCTCACGTACCACTGGACAACACCTCACGTACCACTGGACAACACCTCATGTACCACTGGACAACACCTCACGTACCACTGGACAACACCTCACGTACCACTGGACAACACCTCATGTACCACTGGACAACACCTCACGTACCACTGGACAACACCTCACGTACCACTGGACAACACCTCATGTACCACTGGACAACACCTCACGTACCACTGGACAACACCTCATGTACCACTGGACAACACCTCACGTACCACTGGACAACACCTCATGTACCACTGGACAACACCTCACGTACCACTGGACAACACCTCACGTACCACTGGACAACACCTCATGTACCACTGGACAACACCTCACGTACCACTGGACAACACCTCACGTACCACTGGACAACACCTCATGTACCACTGGACAACACCTCACGTACCACTGGACAACACCTCACGTACCACTGGACAACACCTCACGTACCACTGGACAACACCTCACGTACCACTGGACAACGCCTCACGTACCACTGGACAACACCTCACGTACCACTGGACAACACCTCACGTACCACTGGACAACACCTCACGTACCACTGGACAACATCTCATGTACCACTGGACAACACCTCACGTACCACTGGACAACACAACTTCTCACGTACCACTGGACAACATATCACGTATCACTGGACAACATCTCACGTACCACTGGACAACACCTCACGAACCACTGTACAACACAACATCTCACATACCACTGGACAACACAACATCTCACGTACCACTGGACAACACAACATCTCACGTACACTGGACAACACCTCACGTACCACTGGACAACATCTCACGTACCACTTGACAACACAACATCTTACGTACCACTGGACAACATCTCATATACCACTGGACAACTTCTCACGTACCACTGGACAACACCTCATGTACCACTGGAAACACCTCAAGTACCACTGGACAACACAACATCTCATGTACCACTGGACAACATCTCACGTACCACTGGACAACACCTCACGTACAACTGGACAACACCTCACGTACCACTGGACAACACCTCACGTACCACTGGACAACATCTCATGTACCACTGGACAACATCTCACGTACCACTGGACAACACATCATCTCACGTACCACTGGACAACATCTCACGTACCACTGGACAACACCTCACGTACCACTCGACAACATCTCACGTACCACTGGACACACCTCACGTACCACTGGACAACTCCTCACGTACCACTGGACAACACCTGACGTACCACTGGACAACACAACACCTCACGTACCACTGGACAATATCTCACGTACCACTGGACAACACCTTACGTACCACTGGACAACACCTTACGTACCACTGGACAACACCTGACGTACCACTGGACAACACCTCACGTACCACTGGACAACACCAGATTTTAGAAAGTATGTCCACAAAAGTAGAACTATTATTCTCACAGGCGTTTAGTGCAAGCAAATATTTTTACCGATGGAGGCCTTCTGTAAAGTGGGAAGTTTTATTTTACCAAGGCCGTATCAAGAAAGGGTTTGGGGGTTAAACCTTCTAAAATCTAAACAATATCAAAATTATGATACAAGTACATATAAGGGGGCTGTGCTACCACAAAAAGTACTTTGGATATCTTCTAATAGTGTTTAATATCTAGACATTTTCCTAGCCTCAGCAGTTAGGGGGCTATGTCACTATAACAAGCCTTCAGATAGCTTCTAGAACGGTTTATCATTTATAAGTTGTTCTAACTCTTGGCGATTGGGGGATGTGCCCCCCCCCCCCCCCCCCCCNCCCCCTCCCCTGAAATTATTGGCTGGCTATGGCCTTGTATTTTACTCAACCGTAATTTAAGCCCGTCTTTTATTGGAGAATTTTAATCGTTTTGTTTCTAACAACAATATTTCCTTGTACTAAAATAATATTTACCAACTCAAACTCATTTTTAAAACTCAAATTATAAAACAATGTCATCGTTCGTATACATATCGGTTTAATTACCAGTGATTTTGGTACCACTCAACCAGGGAGTTTGGAAATGGTTTTAGTGATGATATTAACATCTGTATGAGGATGATATTGATGGTTTTAGGGGAAACATTATTTATTAAAGGATAGCCTATACAGGGTGTGGTACTCATCCATAGAGAGAGAGTAGTTTCACTCTGTCACATGGTGTCTTCGTGAAACTCTGCAGCTTCTGTACTTGCCTCTTCATTTCCTGCTCCTGCATCATGGCTTGTAGGAGCAGAGTTTTGGTTTTTGTGTTTAAGATTCTTGTAAAATGGGGGGTGGATAGCGGACAGAAACTGAAGTAATTACTAAAGATTACAATATTTGTCAGTTGTTATGGCAGGTGGTGATTCATAACGTGCTTTTAACTGTGTTGTTGAGCTTAGACGTCCTCTTTTGGCCTTTTTTCAGGTTTACTGATTCAATATATATCTCTTCATTAAGAGTGTTCTTATAAAAAAAAACAATTTTAGGAAGTGAGGAATGCCAGGCCTCCACCGTGGTTCGGATTCCACGTTAAACTGTAGGTCCTTCATTTCATCTCATAATCACCCTACCATTACACATTAGCGTAAGTGCGTATAACCCGAACGGGTAGTAAGACGCGGTGCTAATAATAATAATATTAATTTTAGGAAGCTCCTTTCTGAGACGAAACCATTTAAAATTGTGAATACTTTTGACTAAGTCATCCATAGGTTCGATTGAAAAAAAAATTATCTTTTGCCATCCGTACTACACTAAATTTACGGATTGCATTAACCCAGTCGTCTGGAATATATATCTTACGAATATTAAAATTTCCAGAAATATATTTTATCTGTGTATTTTTTCTAGAGTAATGACTTGTGTAGGCTTACTTTGGAAAGTATTGAATATGTTGCTTCACCATTTGAATGCCACTTTCAGAGATGTTATTAGAAGGTTTGTGCTTTCCTCTCCTCTCTGTTGGAGGGACACCTGTAGATCGTCTATATTTCAGTATACTTTCCTCTCCTCTCTGTTGGAGGGACACCTGTAGATCGTCTATATTTCAGTACACTTTCCTCTCCTCTCTGTTGGAGGGACACCTGTAGATCGTCTATATTTCAGTACACTTTCCTTTCCTCTCTGTTGGAGGGACACCTGTAGACCGTCTATATTTCAGTACACTTTCCT
>CABFVX010008612.1:11673-23019 GCA_902151425.1 Timema shepardi | reverse complement strand
TATATATATATATAGTTAATATTATTTAGGATAAACAAATATTTTAGAGATGATCGTCACGACGAATATTTTCTAATTATTGAGCGATATAGTGAAACAAGTCAGCTCAGAACGACACACTTGCTTTTTAATTAAAAAGTTATTTCAAATAATTTCTCAGTATTAGATATAACTGTCTGCTTGTGGCTCGATTTGTAGGCACATGCGCTTATTGAGTCAGTTGGTTTTTAAATTGGATATAAGTTTGATTGGTTCCAAGCAGCAGTGGGGCGGACAAAGCTGATATTGTCTCTCCTAGTGCAGAGGGAGCTATGCAGTTCTTTCTTGTGATTGGTTTGGAGGTTGTCATGTGATCACGTTTCATTTCCGCTCCTGTTTCTCGACGGATGTGTGAATCCTTGGTAGCCCCGCTCCATCCCGTCATACGACCCTTCTGGGCTATACGCATTGTAACTACTCCAATGTGGTAGGTAGTACGAGTAAGGAAGAATTTGAAGAAAACGTACCTTTCCTTTATCCTGAAAGGTAACAAGAATAACTTGCATGGTTACACCATGGTGCTGCATGTAAGATAGGGCCATAGTGTAGCTAGTCAAGGTACGACTGCTATCTCACCTTCATTAAGCTTATCTTGGTCATTACCACTATGGCACTGCTTAGAACATAGGAACATAACGTGGTCCGTTAAGATAAGACGTTTATCTTACCTTTGGCAAACTTACCTGAATAATTTCTATTATGGTGATGCTTAAAAGATAGGCCCATAGTGTAGCGCGTCAAGATAAGTACCTTGATGGGTAAATGGAGTGAAACAACATTTGCGTGGGTAGATATTAGAAGCAACACGCACGATAATCCCCACCAAGATTCCAACCCTGACTTCTCCGTCATAGCCAAGCCATACTAGATGATCCTGACGTTCATCCCTCGTGTTCCGCCTCCGCCAGTGTACGTACCAGATAGTAGAACTCGTAGATGAGGGTGTCGAGGTTCCTCAAGACCTGCCTCTGATCGTTCAGGAACTTGTTGAGCACCAACTCGTTCCTCAGCATCACCACTGCCTTGTCCAGCCACAGTACGTTCTGACGCATCACCGAGGCTATCTTCATCTCGTGGACGACGCCTTCCGACTCATCGTCTGGACCCGCGACGCTCCCTTCGTCAGCGGGGAACTGCCTGTAGGATTTATTTTGATTATTACCTGCTTAATATGACGCTACAGCCATACATACGACTTGGCCTAATCAATATTTTATAAATATTTATTAAGCTTTTGACATTCGAGAATTTTAAGATGTATTTTCTTGGTTTGCGTAGTTTTTTATTCTTATCTATACATTTATATTGGATAAATATATATTTTTAAATACTAAATATGTTTTTTAAAGTATAACTACTCAAATACACTTTTGAAACACACAATTGTGAATTAAAAGATAATGTAGTCCATATACTTTGTATCCGCTTTGCTTGTTTGATTGTATAATACATATTCCTGGTGAGACTGTAACTAGGCTGGAGAGGGTTGTGTTGGGAGGAGGTAGTTATTACTTCTGAAGCAGTTATTACATGCAAACTGAAGATTGTGAGGATGTCACGTTACCACCTCAGCAAAGTTGACGGTTAATCAAACTTGAAAAAATTAAGATATATCATAGTTTAATTCAAACAAATAGTTTTATATAATTATTGAATAAAGTGCCAAAAGCAATGATCCTTTTACTTCCGGGAAAGCCGGTTTGTACAATGCGAGGTATATTTCAACAAAATCACTCTAAGAAAGTTGCAACCGAGGAGGGGGATGACGTCCATTTTGTTTTACTATGCTTTACTCGCCAGACAAGCCCTGTCTCGCACGGCGTGATGCTGGCGAGTAGAATACTCACCAGTCGATTGTGTGACGTAAGTTTTCGCAGATCAGACTTTTCGAAATTAGAGATTTGCGAAATTGTGTGCGAGATGATAGAAATACATTATTGACTAGACACATGCACGTTTCAAAATTAGGGGGTCTGGAGTAACCCTGAGTAGCGTCTACACCAGTGGAATGCCGTCAATGGACTAGTAGGACTAGGCTAGCTCCCAGACATTTTTAGTTTATCTATTTTGAGTTAAATTTCCACGGGAAATAAAAGCATAAAATAAAATCAATCAAAGTCTCAATTTGCGTCACAATACGCAACGATATTCTCGCTATTTGCGCGGCCCCCCCTATCCTAACTAGCATCGGAAGCGCTCGAGTCTCATCAGCTCTCCCCGGGGAGAGGACTAGTTGAAGCCAGCCTAGTCCGTCTCTATAATAATATATATGCAAACGCTTGTCGTTCTGTCAAAAGTAAATGTGATTTTTGTTTGCTTCTTATAAGTGGTAGTGTTGTGGTTGTTAAGCTTATGTAATTGTTCCCATTGATGAAAGAAATCTTGTGACATGTTAAAGTGTCTGATAGTCAATTTAGTTTGACAGTGTTTGAAGTGTGAAATATGGAAGAGGACTCGTATTTGGAAACTGTTCCCTCACAACAAGGCTTGTGGAAGGGACCTGAGGCAAGTAGCAGGGTTAGTGAAGGTAGTTCAGTGGGATGTAGCAGGGCGGATCAGCTTTTTATCAACGCTGTGTTCTCGGACGAATATTCGCAGTTTCGTTTGGAGCCATCACGTCTGAAGAAAAGCAGCAAATAATAATGAAAGGTAGGCCAACTCCAGACATTTCTGCTATAGCGAAAATGAAAGAACATACCCGCCATTTCAAAACAGAATATTATACTTCTTCAAAATGGCTAACTGCATGCAAATCAAGAAGCAGGCTGTATTGTTGGCCTTGTATGTTGTTCGAAACAAATCAGGGAGTGTGGGATTATAACGGCTTTTGTATCAGGAATCTTCACAAAGCCAAGATGCGCCATGAAAAGACTCACTCACACCTATCCACAATAACTAAATTAAAAACTTTCGGGAAAAACAGAATAGATTTTCAACTGAGTGAGCAAAAAAAAGGTTAGACGTTTTAAAATATAATGCAGACGTTGGTTCAAATCTGGCACTAATTAAACGATTAATTTATGTGTGCAGTTTATTAGTTAAACAAGAGCTACCATTCAGAGGTCACGACGATTGGGAAGGGCATTTAAGGAAACCTTCAACAAAATTCTAAACGACATCATTGAATGTGCTGGTGATTAATTTTGGATAATATTAAGCCAGAAATAAATAATGCATTTGTTCTAGCAATAATGTTGGACAAAACTACGGACATTGCAAAGCTCTCTCAACTTTCGACAGTCCCTCGATATGTGAAAGATGGTAACATTTATGAAAGATTTATTGGTTTTTCAGATGTAAGCAGTGATCGCACTGCAATTGTTTTAAGTGAACTTGTTTTTCTAATCCTTTCTTGTTTTAATTGTGAGCAAAAACTTGTAGCACAAGCGTATTATGGAGCCGCTACATTTTCTGGACATTTAAATGGTGTACAAACGCTTTTGAAAAAGAGGTGCTCAGGTGCACTCTTTATCCACTCTTAGACTCACAAACTCAATCTTACTCTTTATCAGTCTGTGAATCATATAACAGAATGTAAGATATTTTTAAAGACATTTAGGGGAATTTTAAATTTCTTTTCACATTCATCGAAATGAATTAACGCTCTTAATCAATTTGAGGTAAAGAAGCGGTTTCCAAAAGTTGCCAGTACAAGGTGGAATTATAATTCCAGAATTGTGAACACGGTGAATGAAAATAAAACAGAACTGATACAGTTTTTTGAGAATATTGCTGAAAATCCAGATAGTTGGGATAGTGATACTTTCGTGACTGATAAAGGGTACACATCATCATTGAAAGATTTCCATTTCGCCTTTCTACTGAAGGTTTTCAGACACATTTTTTCTCACACCGACAGATTATTCAAAATTTTTGAAACCAAAACTTTCGATGTGAAATACTGCATTGATAAAGTAAAAGAGACGATTTCTCACCTCAAGGATGCTAGAAACGACTTTGAAAAGACGTATAGAAAATCAGAAGATGATAATGTGGAAGGTCCCAGAGAAGAGACAAAGAGAAGATGACTAATTGAATCCCAGAAATAAATGTATGCTTCTTTATAATGAAATTATTGACACCATGGCTGGGCAAATGGAGCTGAGGTTTCAAGATCTTAATGAGCTGAAATTTATTGAACTGCTAGATTGAAAAAAAAAATCAACGCTTTTAATCTTGATTTCCTAACAGTTTATTTTTGTTACTTCAGTCAATCTCCAGTAGTCTTTTCAATTTTGGCAGTTTTCGGAGTGAAGTAGTTTACAGACTATCAAACTTTTCAGACAAGACTGTGACTGAAATTAGGAAGTTCCTGGAAGAAACAAACTTAGCAGGAGAAGCGTTCCAAGAAACATAATTTATGTTGTTTGATATCAATAATACCAGTGAGCACATCCACTGCTGAGCCTTCTCGTGTTTGAAACGTATTAATACGACTGTGCGCTACACCCAGTGTGAGAATAGGCTCTCCACACTTGCTCTGTTGTCAGTCGAAAAAAGGTTGCTAGATAAACTTCAGGATCAAAAATCATTCTATAAAGCTGTTATCGACAAATTCATTCAGAAAGGTAGCAGACGGATTGATACAAATAAAGGTAAAATTCTACTATTAATTTTGTATTTATTTGTTTATTTTTTTTCGTATTTTTGTTTAATTTATATCTTTATCTATTTATTTGTTTGTTTATTCCATGTTTAAATATTGTGAATCGGTTGAAACGAAATAGCTTGCGTAACCTATGACCTGTAAAAGTGTATTTGCTAAGATACGTATTGTATATTGTACGAAGAGTATTCCTCTTCAGCCCCGTAATGAAAGGTGTCTTCAAACCTAGTCCTCTTTGAGAAAAGTCACCACACGCCACTGGGTGGAGCTCTTACTCCCTACCCCCCTCCCGCCCCCTTACTCCCTACAAACCGATAAGCAACCATCCACTATCACAAGCTCGCCGCTTGCTGGGAACCTTAATTTCACTTCGCTGGGTTGCTCTTCTTTCGCCATATTGTCCTCTCCCTTTCTCCGCGCAATCAGTTCAAAGAGGATCCCCCTGGGACTCCCTACAGCCCTTTTATAGTCATCCCCCTAGATGTTTCTATTTTCTCTGTAACAGTGTTCTTGGTTCCTAATGCAATGGAGTAAGTAGCAGTGTGTATTATTTTATTTATGATATTATTCTACAACAATGCATAGACCTATTATTTCGTTTCACAAATTTTTGTTAAATATCTATTTCAAGATAAAAGTGGGAGAAAGTATGTGCGATGCAACCCCATTTATAGAAGATATAGCGAGTAATGGTTATAAAGAGGAAGTTTTGTCGGTATCTTGGTCATGGTTATAACCAAGCTTTACTTATAATTATATACCAATACATTACTGATGTATTGAGTAATTGTTATAAAGAGGAAATTTTGTCGGTATCTTGGTGAATGTTACAATCAAGTTTGATTATTTACGAGTATACAAACACTGGCTTATTTTAGCCCCCCGCTCCCTCCGGTATGGAACCAAGGCCCTCTGGACCTGAAGAACTCACTTGATGACCTCGATGGCCAGCAGCCTCTGAAGGTTCTGCGATTGTCTGATGTGCTGTAACAACCTCGAGATGTCTTCAGCTTCTTCGCGTGTCAGACCGATGGTGTTTATTGGTCCCTGCTGGCTCGATACCTGCAACATCCAGAGTGACGTCACAGATGGTTACATTCACACTCAACATCTGAAGGGGCTTTGCCATAGCTTACATCATCTGATAACATCAGTCGGTAGCGCGTACTGAAGAGTCCCTGGTTCGATTTCTGGCATTAAACTTAATATTTATGAAATAGGGTGAAGTCGCAGATAAGGTATTCATAGAGTGCTACAGTAGCCCCATGGCTTCTTTGGTGCTGACTGACAGCTTTGAAAAGTTACCAGACCAAATTACGTATCCCTACGCTGAACCAGATGATCTGCAAAAACATGTGTTTAGCAGCTGTCACTTTTGACAGTCCAAATTTAGGTATATATCTAAATTTTGACTGTCAGAAGTCAGCTGTGAGTTGTCAGTCAGCACCAAAGAAGCCATGGGGCTACTGTAGTTGCAGTTTTCAGTGATAAATAACAGCACTTACAAGCGAAACAACTAATTTGCAAATTTTTCGTTGGAAAGGGGTGGGGGGGGGGGCGATCCGAACACAATAGTTCATGAACCAGCCCCCCTCTTCAATTCATCCTATTAATTATCCCCGCTATTTGAAGATTGTTTCAAACTAGACAATTTGCAAACATTCGCCTGAAAAAAATGTTGGTTCGACATAATCGCACAATCTTTCTCACATTGTGTATGTACTATGGCATCGTAGATAATTTTAGAAAATAGGTTTTAAGTAAACTATGCTTAAGTATGTTTTACTCATAAAAACAAACACGTCATCTTGTTAATCAAAATAATCACTTTTTTTAAACCAAATTGTTAATATATCTTTAACAAAATTTAAATTTTCAAAAATAAGTTATTTGTAAACTACCATTAAATTATTTGTTATTTGAAAAAATAAAAAACATATTCTTATTTATCATTAAAAACTATTCCCATTTTCCCATTTTGAATTCAATTTTCAAGTTAAACTTTAAATAAAAATTCTATATATTGTCGAAAGTAAACTAACCTCGATATTAATTAATTTGAGATAAATAAAGATACTACACTACTATTTATAACGTGAAAAAGTCCCCCGATGCCAATTTTGAGCCAAATCGCAAAAGCAATTTTTTAAATATTCAAATTTTTAAAAAAAATCATCAGTAAACTACCCAAAACTGATTGCCCCCACCCCCACAAAAAATGTATAGAGATTAATTTGTCATGTTCATGTTAAACGCTGTCAATATACCCGTTTCAAACAAATTATTAGGGTAATTTTTAAAATATTTCTAATTTTTTGAAATACAGTCATCAGTAAACTACCCATAAATGAGTTTTTACCCCCCTCCCTGCCCCAAAAAAACCAACTATAGGGCCTACAATGTAATATGTTATACCACACAATTTTCAGATATACATTTAAAAACTAATCGTTGGAGCTATGTTCGAAATAAAAGAATGTACTTCTTTGCACCCGATCAGGATTCAAACCCTCAATCTCCCCGTTGATGACTAGTCCAGTATATTAAGGTAGTGATGGGCTTAGCCCAATGTTTCTCTAACTGGAGGGCACGACCCGATTATTTGGTTTGTCACGAGTTTTTTTTAATGTGAACATTTTGTTATAGTTTTGAAACATAAAATTACGAAAAAAATATAATAATATATTTAAAAAAACCAAGGCATGATTATCTCGGAAATGGGTAAAGCTAGACAGTTTCTCCAAGACACCTTATTTGTTAATTTTTACTCCATGTTTTGTATTCTTAAGTCAAAATTAGTAATACCTACTCTAGCATATTTTATTGCAGAAAAATGTGTTAAAATCCTCCCTTTCTTACATGATGGGGGTGGGTAACGGTAACAGCACATTAATTTATTAATGATAAAGGTTTCAATAAGTAGTATACAAAGATTCGTTGTAATACCCTAAGTAGTTTTCATAATATTTCACACAGCAGTCCTTTTTAGCTCTATCTTTAGGGGTGAATACCACCCTTAATAATCAAGATGGACCCTAGGTTGCTGATGTGAATTATTCTCTTTTCACCCAAGGAATAGCCTGCTAAAGTTTGATGCAATGTTTTAGATACACGTTGTATAGAGAAAATAATAAGAAAATAATTAAATTATATATTTCCCTCCCTCTTTGATATCACGTATATTAAAGCAAGGTGATCCGCTTCGTTGACCACAAGGTCTAAGGCGTCCTTCTCGCAATAGACTTGACTGCCGATGACGAAGAAATCGGGGTTAGATTTCCAATCAAATGTACTGAGGGTAGTTTTCCCTAAATAGCTTTATACTCTTCCTCAACGCAAATGCTGGTACAGTTCATTTAAATTTTACGTTCCGCATCCCTAATAAATTACCGTAATCGGTACACAAGTGTATAACCCGGACGGGTAGTAGGTAGGTCGGGAAAGTTTGTCGTTATATAAATTGAGTCGTGGTTAAAAAAACTGATTGGGAACCACTGCCTTAGCCTTAGAACAATCAACAAGTGAAGCGAAGTTGCTGGAAAATGTAACTACAGTGAAACCTCTGATAAACAAAATAAATTTTTGGATATGAAATTAATACCCCTCTAAAGAGTTAAAAGTTATTTTTTTTTATAAATTACATAACATACATAGCTACAATAAAGTATTTTTTGTACATTTATATACTGTACATACATTATTTAAATAAATAAATTGTTATTTAATATACCAAAGTTAGATAAGCAACAAAACTAAATTTATCATTTCCTAAAAAAAAAAGTATTTGAAATTTTCTTTTGATTATTTTTTAGATTTGTATATCTTACAAAATAAAATAATAATAATAATATTTAGCACCGCGTCTTACTACCCGTTCGGGTTATATGCTTTAAGTACTAATTACTCTAATGGATTAGGAATTGGGAAGGTTTAATTAGAGGAAGTGAACCAGCATTTGCATGGAGGGAGAGTGGAAAACCGTTTAGGGTAAAAACCACCCTCAGTTCACCCGACCCAGATTCGAACCTCGATCTCCCCGTCCTCAGCAGTCGAGCTCAACACGACAAGCGCGTTAGCCAACTACACCACCGAGGCGGGATTCTAAATAAAAGTTTTACTGACTTATAACCTTTATTTGTGAGTTTTAGCTACATAAAAAATAAATAAACACGAATGAGTTTAGCCGTTTAGGATGTGCTAGGTTTCGAATATTACATGTACGGATATGGGCGGTTTTAATGTATAAATAATCAACGTGTTTAGTTTCGTATGATTGGCTCATTAATTTTTTACCTGCTTCAGTAGCACGCCGACGAAAGCTGCTAGAATCAAACACTGCATCATCCTCGAGGTCATAGATCACCACGAACCGTACACACAAAGAATTAAGTCAATTTGAACCAACTCCATTTCTTCTTGATTTTAACCACGAAAAACAAATTCCACACTAGAAATTTGACTAATAGGTTTCTTAATAACTGTATTTTTTTATCATTTAAGGTTTATTTTTTTTAAATCTTGTAAGCAACCTATTAAAAAGTGTTTAGTTAATATCGGCTTAATGGATTCTAGTAAATACATATCGTTTGGTAATATAAACAGTACGGTTTCTATTATTTTGCTTGAAAATTAGTAAAATTTTCATATAATATACTTTTTTATTTTCTAAACGTTTGTTAAATTAACGGTAATTAGTATCACATGAAAGAAATGGTTTCCTGATATATCGATCTGTAACAAATACGAATGCATGCTACGATATGTTTATTGATATTAAATACTATAATTATTTTAAATGAACGGACATATTTTAACACCTACTTAGTCTTGAAGAGTAACTTTTACCAATCTTGTTATCAGATCCAACTTATGCCGAACAATTGAACGTCTGAAAACTCTTTTATTTTTTTGTTTCTCATTTTGGTGTTCTATGTAGATAGCGTGTTAAGTTTCCCTCTTTGTTAACACAAAACCAATATCGACCAACTCGTCAAGTATAATCGAATATTCATCTAAACTTTATAAAAGTTTATGCAGACACTTCTTTTCTTTAAATTTATTTTCTTCGCGTAATTTTTCGTGGCCACATTTAAATTAAATGTAGGGTATAATATTCCGAAATGGATATTCAATGAACTTATTAAATTGAGTATAACGTTCTTCTTTGTGAATTGTTAAGTGAATTTTAAAAACATCTATCGTACCGTCCTTAATGTAAAGTAAGTCAGAGCCATAAACCTCTTCAAAATAGGTTATTTCAACGGAAAAAAAAAATTGAGTAAGAAATTGACAGGACATTTTCTTTAATATCTAATTAGAACAATATGTTAAAATATAATGTTTATTACCAAAGTCTTTCACATTAGAATATTATAATTACCCAATGTAAAATTTTAAATGCACTTCTCCTATTTCTACGGCTGTGTAATCTCTTGACTATTATTCAAACGGAAGAAAGTGGACACGTGTTTTTCCAAGAAATACAGAGTGGCACCTTCCGGGACTGCTAGTAGTTTATACAAACGTATAACTTAAACTATGCATCACATTTTTTAGGAATGGACATTTGAGGTACCTTTTAGAAAATACAAACATATTTTTTGCAAACATCGTTAGTTGATTACTATTACAATAGGTATTATTATTATTATTAGCACCGCGTCTTACTACCCGTTCGGGTTATACGCACTTACGCTAATGTGTAAATGGTAGGGTGATTGTGAGATGAAATGGAGGACCTACAGTTTAACGTGGAATCCGAACCACGGTGGAGGCCTGGTATTCCCCACATGTCTTGTCAGAGGTGAAGGAAGGGTTTGGTAATCAGATAAATCTGTGCCGGGACCTGGGATTGAACCCCGGCCGCCAGCACAGAAGTCTGACACCTTACCCCTGGACCGCCAGGTCCCTGAGGTATTAATATTATTATTGTTATTTTATAGATATTGATAATATCCATAAAAATCTACAGTTGAAGATCACACGACCTGACGTATGAATACAAATACTTGTTATAGCACCTCTTCATACTACCCGTTCTAGCTATACGCTCACATACTAACTACGGTAGTGTTTTAGGGATTCGGAAGGCTATATTTAGAAGAAGTGTGCCTTCATTTGCGTGGAGAGTGAGCATGGGAAACCATGTAAGAAAAGCCCTCAGTACACCCGACCGAGATTCGAACCTTGATCTTCCCATCATCAGCAGTCTATTCTACTGCAAGACTGACACCGTAGACAATGTGGACGCCGAAGCGGGTACAGATAAATAACTATAGTAATGTTTTTCAAATTGTCAGATATATCCATTCGTAGGAAATTTAATTACACCTCACCTTTGAGCTATAGGTGGTAATCCACTTCGGTGGCCGCATGGTCTAAGACGCTATTCTCACAGTAGACTGGACTGCCGATGATGGGGATATTGAGGTTCGAATCTCGGTCGGGTGTACTGGGGGTTCTTTTTTTAAAAAAAAAATCCACTCTTCCTCCACGAAAATGTGGGCACACTTACTCCTAATTTACCCTTAATGATCCCTAAAACCATCAACGTAATTTGTACATAGGTGTAAAACTTGAATGGGTAGTAAAACGTGGTGCTAATATATATTTATATATAGGTAGTAATTTTATATTGAAATTTTGGTGGGTAAAAATTACAGTGTTTACACATCGATCAACATTTGGAGGGTACATTGTAC
>CABFVX010008611.1:0-23023 GCA_902151425.1 Timema shepardi | reverse complement strand
AGATGGTATGGACATGTAATGAGGATGTTGGAGTACATGAGATAGTAGAGGAAGCAAGACTGAGATGGTATGGACATGTAAAGAGGGAGAATGCCAAAGAAAATGTTGGAAATGAAGTATGTAGAGAACCAATCACAAGGGAGGCCAAGAAAGAGATGGGAGGAGCAGATAACAGAAAGTGTTCAAGAGAAAGGAGCGGAATGGAAGAAATTAGGGGAGGAAGATTTGTGGAAGGATAAAGGAAGATGAAGGCATTTTTCCGAACGGACTTTGCCACAACTTGGAAACAGTTGATGATGATGCCAGGTAGACATATTTCCACATGTATCATGCTTTCTGAGGTATGTACATTGTATTCTGGGGCTCTTGGGCTCTCACCCCTTTTAGAGTTATTTGTGTCACTAATGATGTAAATAATATTATATTTGAAATATTTCTTACAAATGGTTTTACAAACTCTTAAAGTTGATTCCAACTATTTAAAAATTGAAAGGGTCTAATAAAGTTAGTAAATTTGAAACAAACTGATAATAATAGGTACAAAATTGATTCTTGGTAGGGCTCTGCAAGTACTTTGATTTCAAGCCTAGAGCCGAGCTTGTCATTAAAGCTCGGAATGAAGATTGAAAGTTTTGTAGTCTTATTTTTGAACTTCCTCTTGACATGTGTGCAAATCACTTTTTAAAACACAAGGTCAAGTATAGGCTATTTAATTTAAAATATATTGACAGTTTCCATTATAAATCATTTGGTAAATTGATAAATTTTTAAAATTAATATTGTTCGACTGGTAAACTAATTAAATATATTTGTCCATTTTGAATTATCCTCATTTGAATTTCATTGTTATGATAAGGCGATAAAAATATCTAAATAGATTACTAACTACTTGAATAATCATGATTTTACTGTTTTAACACAGTCCCTTTCTAAAATTATAATTTCATTCATTTACATATTCCTATCTATGTGTTCTATCTTTTTTGGTTTTCTCTTTTAGGGAGTTGCGTTGCGCGTTTCACACTCCTCCCTGATGAGTTCCGATAGAATGAAACCTAGGTCGGGGGATTGGGCGGTGACGATAAATTTTCTTAAAGAGACATCCATTACCTCTTTGTCCATTGGCAGCAGTGTAAAGTGTGAACTGTGTTCTTCTTTTCATTGTAAAGGCCATATTGTGTTTGTCCCCTTTTATATGTTTCTATCCACCTTTCCTGTACCTTCTTCCAAATATAATACAATTACCTCATAAAGCGAAAAGAGGTTTTCCTTGTTGAGTTATATCAATTTCATTCAAAATAAATTTAACATTGAGAATACATATTGGTTCTTATCGAACTTTAGCTATTTAAAATGTGTATTAAAAACTATCAATAGCTACTATTTAGCTATAGAATTATGTTGGTTAACCTGTCTGGAATCATTGTTGATCAACATAGCAATAGGCCTAAATATTTTACCAAACTTAACCTATTTAAATAATATTGATTTGGAAGAATGTGCATGAAAGGTGGATAGAAAACATAAAAAAGAACAAATGAGGGGTGGACAGTGCATGACCCTTTCCCCCCAAAAAAAGTTTCAGGCAGGGAAACAAAACATAGTGCTCCAGGAAACAAAACATGTTCTAGCAGTTACTGCTGGACTCAGCACTGTTAATCTCTTTTAGTTCAGCGTATCTGTTTGGGAGCCAGACAGGGAGTAGAGTATAAGGGGTGTCACATGTAAAGAGAACATTTAAGAAAAGTAACTTTTAAGAGAAAACCTGGGTAATATTTAGCAGTTTCATACTTAGAGCAAATTGAAGAGGGCTCCGAACAGTATGTTTTGTGGTATCTTTTCACTACGCAAATAATTAAATATAAAACACCATTTTCAAAAGACATTAACTACAGTATTGAAAAATAATTTTGATCAAAAATGCTATAAAACTAACTATTTTATTAATTGTATTATACAATATTAATTCAAAATTGTGTTATTTGATTTGATGAAAAAAAATGCTATTCACACACAATTCTATTTATTTTATGTTGTTTAAATTTTTTTATTACCTATAGCGATTTTTTTAGCTCTGCGTCTTATTACTAGTTCCGGTTGTATGCTTATGTACTAATTACTCTAATGTGTTATGAATGAGGAAGATTTAATTTATAGGTATACCTGCATTTGCGTTGATAGAGTGGGAAACCATCTAGGAGAAACCCCCCCTCAGTACACCCAGCCAAGATCAAAATAAATATCCCCGTCATGGGCAGTCTAGTCTATTGCGTTATTGCACCGGAGCGGGCTTTAATAATAATATAACTTTATAACAAGTATTACCATATTAGTTTAGAATTATATATATTTTAAATCTATGATTATTCTAAAGGATAATTTTAAAATTTCCGGTCCCCATCCTGAATTCCGATATTTTGATTTCCTGCCCCGTTCCCGTACCGAAATAAAAAAAGTCATTCCCGTCCATCCCTAGAACAAACACAATATGGCTTCTACAGTGAAAAGGAGAACACAGTTCACACTTTACACTGCTGCCACTGGACATAAATATATTGACTGCCTCTTGAAGTAAGTTGATTGTCACCGCCCAAGCCACCGACCTGGGTTTCATTATATCGGAACTCATCAGGAAGAAGTGTGAAACGTATAATGCAACTTTCTAAATGAGGAAACAAAAAAACGAAAGGGATTAAAAGGAAATTGAGAAAGGTCGATTGGACACACAGATAGGAACAGGTAGTAGGATTAACACAAAGTTGGCTAACGCGCTTGTCATGTTGAGCTCGACTGCTGAGGACGGGGAGATCGAGGTTCGAATCTCGGTCGGGTGAACTGAGGGGGGTTTTTCCTAAATGGTTTTCCACTCTCCCTCCACGCAAATTCGGGTTCACTTCCTCTAATTCAATCTTCCCAATTCCTAATCCATTAGCGTAATTAGTACTTAAAAGCGTATAACCCGAACAGGTAGTAAGACGCGGTGCTAAATATTATTTTAGTAGGATTAACATAAAGGACAAACACAGGAAATGAACATTGGATGTGAATATATATATATATATATATATAATATATTTCTTTAAGGAAAACCTCTTTTCACTTATTTAAGGTAGTTTGTAATATTTATTTGGAAGAAGGTACAGAAAAGATGGATAGAAAACATATAGGTATGGAATTGAATTGAAACAGACGAGGTGATCATGCATGTGTTTATTACAAGGACTACCAAACGAAATATGGAACAATTCCACTTTTTAACTGCTTGGGATTCTTGTTTTCCTATGGTATTATTAAAGTTACCAAGTTTTTTGGGGGGGAAATATTAGCTCATTAAAACTTCACTTTTATTAACTCATTTTGTAATTTTTAGTGTAATTTTAATGTCTTAAGGACATGAGTGTTGAAACTATTTTAATTATTTTCTTCAATCACATTTTTATTTGAGTGGTGTTCTTATTTTAAAATCATTTTTGCTTATTTCTTAATTATAAACCAAAATTTCAATCTTTTAAATCTTTTATTTAAAAATATTTACGATGTATAAACATGTAATTCTTATTTAAAAAAACTTGTTTTGTCACAGTATTTTAAAATTTTACACTTTAAAGATGTAGTTTTTTTTACATATATGTATTATCAGAAATAACAGACCATTACATTTAAATAAATGTTTTCACAAAATAATAGGAAACATGGCGAATATGAGTAACCCTCGTGACACCCAATAAACTTACTCGCACCAAAATGAATACTTTTAATAAAATAGAGTCAAGTAACAAAAACACACCACAAAAGAAAAGTGATATGTGGTATCACTCATGGCAATTTTTCTTAAGGACAAGCAATTTTTAAACTTATATTTAATATCAAAAATAGTTTTAATGAGTTTTTAATTGTCAAACTTACCTCTAGAAGTACTTCTACTCTTTCTTCTGGTATAAAATATATCTTTTCACTGTATAGATTTTATTCAGACCATTTTTAAGTTTAAGAGTTAGTGATGTGGACATTCAAATTTCAGGAGTACTTATGATTAAATTTAGATTTTTTATAAATAATATATAAAAGTTATCAATTAAAATAATTGTCTCATGGTGGATACAGACAGGGAAAACCTGGAAAAGTCGAGGGAATTTTTGGATGACAGGGAAAACAGGGAAATGTCAGGGAATTTAACTAAAAGTAAGGAAAAGTCAGGGAATTAAAAATACTTCTAAAATATCCCATTAATTTCACAACTAAACTCTAAAACAAAAGTTAATAATACCTAAATAAAATATCATTTACATTTTTTAAATAACTGATAAAACTGTTTATGTTTAGTAGATACAAACTTTTTTTAATATGTGGTCATAATAAATAAAACAAGTCATCATAGTCAGGGAAAATTGAAAAATGTTGCCTGGAAAACCTGGAAAAGTCAGGAAATTTTGTAAAATATGTTTTGTAGTCACCCTGTGTCTGCCAATGAATTAAAACCTCAATGTAACCAAATGACTACTTTGTATATCATTAATTAAATATATAATACATTTTTGAGCTGTGGACAGAAATTGTCACAAATTTAATTATTGGCTCATATCAGGCTTATTTTGACTGGTTGCGTTTTAAACATCCTCTTTTACTTTTAAAATAAACAAATATATTGTGTGAAATGCTAATAGAAGTGGAACTACATTTTGTGATTACAAATTCTGCTTTATTCATGGAGCTCACTCATATTTTCCAAATATTCATTTGATTTATAGTGATTTAATTAATGTCATATCAAAGAGAGTAATGTTTTATTACATTTAAAGTGTATTCATTTCAACAAAGATTTTAAATCTGAATTTTAATGATTTGAAAGGAGTGCACACATTGATATCCTTGTCACAGGCTACCAAATATCGTGCACACTGCACAGATTTAAAGTTTTAGTAAAATAACCCTTCTATGACACTAGTTTTCTTAAATATCAGTGACCTAGCGGTCTAGGGGTAAGGTGTCAGACTTCTGTGCTGGCGGCCGGGGTTCAATCCTAGGTCTCGGCACAAATTTATCTGATTACCAAACTCTTCCTTCACCTCTGACAAGACATCTTGTGAATGTGAGGAATGCCAGTCCTCCACCGTGGTTCGGATGTTAAACTGTAGGTCCTCCATTTCATCTCACAATCACCCTACCATTACACACTAGCGTAAGTGCGTACAACCCGAACGGGTAGTAATAATAATAATAATAATCTTAAATATCTCATTCTTAGAATCCAAAGAAATATAAACTATATATTGCCTTATTTTGCTCCCGATAGGCAGTAAATTAATCAATACAGAATTTGTTATATAAAATAAGCCCCATCTATACTGGTTTTTATGGGATAGTGAAAAGTCTTTATTTGGCCCCTTTCATGGTAGTTTTTGCTCACTAATGTCCCTAATCTCAACACCTAATACTTCTGTGAGTCCTGTTAAAATGAAGTCATATTTTAAACACTGTTAAACACAGCTCACAAATATTGATTCAATTCGAAACGAGCCAAAGCTTCAAGAGATTTAATTTAATTTATCATGTTTTTGTTGACTATATTGGCCGACATCTTTTGAACCTGTTTCAGCGGTAAACTGAATACATTCAAGGTGTTGTGCGAGCAGTATCAGCCTAGCATCAAGCGGGACCCGAGCTATCCTGATTATTTGAACAAGATAGGGCACATATTCTTTGGTATTCCTCTGCCAAGGGCACAGCCCCAGGGATTGTTCGGTGAGCTACCATATTCCACCTTTATTTCTAACTTTTATTGATTAGATTTGTATTTTTGAAAGCAAAGTCATGGCCAGAAGAATTACAGTAGCCTCATGACTTCTTTGGTGCTGACTGACAGCTAAAAGCTTTGAAAAGTTACCAGACCCAATTATGTATCCCTACGCCAAATCATATGCTCTGCAAAACCATATGTTTAACAGCTGTCACTTCTGACAGTTAAAATTTAAGTATATACCTAAATGTAGACTGTCTGAAGTCAGCCGTGAACTGTCAGTCAGCACCAAAGAAATTTAGTTAAAAATATTAATATATGTGTTTGTTTCTTCACAAAAATTTATGATTCTTAAAAATGAATAGCCAGGTCTATTATCTCTGCATGGATCCATTACAAAAATTCAACACAAAGTATTTTTATTACAGATATTACTCTCTTTTACTTTAACTCAGATAAAACTCGATGTTTTAATTTAAACTTGACTCCAAATGAAAATGCCTACTTAAACAAAACTATTGTGACTTATTATAAACTATATTTACAATCAATTCGAGTAACAAAACAAATCTTATCTACTTTTATTTGTTGGTGTACATAAAGTTGTGCCAACATTGAATTAATCTATTTTCACTTCCCAACTAAAAGAACTCCGGACTTGCTTAGACATGGTAAAACTCAAAAAGATGACTAGAATTTAAAAAAAAAAACATATATTTTGGTCTTACCTGTGTATAAAATAATAATATTCATTTTACTAAATATCAAAATGCAAACATTTTATTATTTAGCAATGAATACAAATAAACTACCATTGTGTCGTAGTCTTTAGTGGTTTCAATTAGAACTAATTGTCAGCAGGTTCCAATCTATGCTACCAGAATGAACCTCCAGCACATGTTGATATAATTGTTTTCTTGGTTCTTAATTTCCTAAGAGCACAATTCAAGTATTTCTATTTTATATGTAATAAAAAGCTGATTTTGTGTCCTTTTTAGATGTAACATATTTTACTGCTTGATTCCTAGTCATCTCATTTTAATTCTAAGATTATTAATATTTTTATTTTTAGCAAACATTTCTTTGTACTGTATTCTTCTTTGTTTCGGAAGATTTATTCTTGGAAATTCGAACGTTTTCAAATGACGGGAGACAAAAGTGACCCGGAGAATTTAAACGGAGATAGAAAGGTTCTGATTCTATCGTCTTGAGTTATAATTATGTAATTCTCGTCCGCAGAAATGAAGGCGGCAGTTGGCCATTCCCATTTAATATAAATTACTCCAAGCGAAATCTCACGAGAATTGTTCCGGGTATTTTTCAAAAAGCCATTTTCTTTTTTTCATTTTTGTATCATCAAATTTGTCTAAACTAAATCTAAAGCAATCGACAACCATCAGTGAGCCAACATACATTAAATGCAAGCCACAGGAACATATTTAACTCAATCACTCCGACATTTAAGGAAATTAAGTTTCAAAATAATTAGTTAATTATTTTATCATGTTAAAGAATGGTCAGATTTTTAAATCCAATTTCAACAATATAAACGGTGACCTGGTGGTCTAGGGGTAGGGTGTCAGACTTCTGTGCTGGCGGCCGGGGTTCAATCCTCGGTCCCGGCACAGATTTATCTGATTGCCAAACCCTTCCTTCACCTCTGACAAGACATCTTGTGAATGTGGGGAATGCCAGGCCTCCACTGTGGTTCGGATTCCACGTTAAACTGTAGGTCCTCCATTTCATCTCACAATCACCCTACCATTACACATTAGCGTAAGTGCGTATAACCCGAACGGGTAGTAAGACGCAGTGCTAATAATAATAATAATAATAATAATAATATAAATTTACTTATTTTTATTAAAAATAATTTGCTTCTGGTCAAGTTAAATATTACCATTGATTTTATCTATCTTGTTTTCTGGAAACTTATATGATTGCTTTAATCCCAGAGTGTAAGTGGAGCTTCACAGGAGGGGTAGTATGAAATTATACTGAAAATATAAAACAAACAAGTGAAATTGTTTTTAAAATTGCCTTATTAATTGTTTACCCTCATACATGGTACATATCAAGGTAACATTTATTTGCATTGTTGAGGATATTTTGTTTGTATGGTTTTTTTTGGCCTGTATTTTTATTGTTGAGATCCATAACTAGGTGTGGAGCATTGAGATTGTTGTCCTGATGGTAAAAGTGGCCAGGTATGTTGAGGTTAAGATTGTAATTATCCCCCCCCCCTTTTCCCCTCAGTAGTCCCGTGATCATAAAGTCTGCGTGCAAATGAGCTAGCTTATTTCAGAGTCGGATGATATGTTACGAATATGAATGGAAGGAGTGACGCTATCTGTAAATATCCCATAGTGTTTAGTTTTTTAACACCATATAAATATCTGAAACAAGAATGAGAGAAAAATTTGTTTTAGGAATAAAATTTTTTAAACTTTTATATTAATTTTTTTGGATGACATTGGATGGATTAATTTGTTCTATTTGTGAGTTATAATTAATGATTCTCTTTCATTTAAAATACTTTGTAAATATATAAAATTGCCATTTGGGGACATTATTGATAACCTTTTATATCGGCCCTTTTGATATCGTGTAGGCTATACTAAGTTAAATAAAAGTCATGGTTTCGTAAAATTCTGCATGAAATAATTTCTATTAGTATACAATAAGATGAATTAGCGCCTAACGGCTTGGACATATATAAGACAATGTAAAAACATTGTACCCTACTGTAAAGTAAGTGATAGTGAAGGAAGCCATCCTGAAAGGAAAGTTAAGTTGGAACTAGATAGAAACAAACACACCTCTATCGTTCTTCTTAAACTTTTATACTTCACACTTTCACAGTTACACATAGTTTTGAATTTTCAGAAATATTCCTTTTTTATAATTATAATTCAAATTATTATATTCTATTCCTATTAATAATAATAATAATAATAATAATAATAATATTTAGCACCACGTCTTGCTACCCGTTCGGGTTATACGCTTTAAGTACTAATTACTCTAATGGATTAGGAATTGGGAAGGTTGAATTAGAGGAAGTGAACCCGCATTTTCGTGGAGGGAGAGTGGAAAACCATTTAGGAAAAACCACCCTCAGTTCACCCGACCGAGATTCGAACCTCGATCTCCCCGTTCTCAGCAGTCGAGCTCAACACTACAAGCGCGTTAGCCAACTACGCCACAGAGGCGGGTCTATTCCTATTGTATAAGTTATTGGCTGGGGGCTGGATGTTGTGCCTGTCCTAGCCTTGAGTTAGATTATAAGGTATATGAAGAAGCTACAACAGGCCTAGCAAGGCGGTAGCGGAAAAATAAACGACTTGAATAAAATACTGACTCCCACAGCCTGGAAACAGCAATGGATGTAAAAAGTAAATTTCAAGGGCGAGATTGAGTGGCTTTATTTTGAAGTCTCGCACATCTTCATACTTATTTCATAATATTATATTATCTTAGCCAAGTGTGTAACACGAAATGTTTGAAAATTCCTCATCAAAAGAGTTAAAACTTGTTTCAAGTTCAAAGAAATTTTTATTGCTTATTTTTGAGTTTACAAAATAAAACAAAGGTATTTATATACAAAATCAAAATTTACTCACAAATTATTTATAATACATGTAAAATGAAACAAAATTAATTTTTTATAATCAAAATTATGTTTGTAGTGCCATCTATATACACACACCCTTAAATAATATGTAACAAATTTTGTTCATTTCAGGATTTAATGTAGCTATATAACTATATAATGTATATAAAACTTATATATATATATATATATATATATATATATATACATAATATATAATATATCCACAGCAGATAGTGCGCTTAGTTGCATCTTAAACAATATTTAAAATATATGGACTTTGTTACAAATAATTACAGTTTTACTTCAATCCAAAATGGTTAGTAAAATGAAATAATCAAACCTTCTATAGCTGCCACTATTACTTTTAACTAGGGATGGGCCTTTCGAATCCACCGAATCCTGACAAGTAATTGAGATTCTAGGATTCGGTGCTTTACTGGATTCGATGATCGAATCTTTCACCTCATAAACAAAGCATAATGTTTTGAATTCAAAAATTACTTTAGTTAGGCCTACTTGAAAAGCACAACTTAATCCGTAATATTTATTTTGTCGGACAAAAGAGATAAACATGAATAAAATCTTCTTTAAACAAATAAAAAATTATTAGCTGTAGAAAATCTAACTTGCCTTGTACCCTACCCTCCAAACTGTATGGGAAACTTAGACTCGACAGTTTCGGCACATGCCCACTTATAAAACTTTCACCTCACGAACAATATTGTAAATATTTTAATGAACACATTAAAACTCTTCAAAAACTGAAAATCAAAACTAGAATTACAAATAAACTCTAAATAAATAAAACAAATTATGGCTTTTTTTAAACAGAAACAAGAACACATTACGGATGATACAAAGTCAGTCGCCATGACATATATTATGTTTACTCGCCCGAGTGATGATTAAAATAAAGATACTGTTAATTCTTACCACCCAACTGGTTTTAATTATCTACAACTATACTTACATCTCTTTTGAAGTAATAATAATAATAATAATAATAATAATAATAATGACAATAATGAAATGAAAATAACAATAATAACGACAACGACAACAACAACAACAACTTGGTGACTTCAGGCAGGCGAAACATGGAAAACCTGTGGAAAAGTCAGGGAATTTTTGGATGATGGGGAAAACAGTGAAGTGTCAGGGAATTAAAAAATATGTCTATAATATCCCATTAATTTCACAACTAAACTCTAAAACAAAATTTAATAATACCTATATAAAATGACATTTAAAATTTTAAAATAACTGATAAAACTGTTTATCTTCAGTAGATACAAACTCTTTTTAATATGTGATCAATAATAAATAAAACAAGTCATCATCCACCTTTTAAACTAGAAAAAAGTATTCGGGGAAAATTGAAAAATGTTGCCTGGAAAACCTGGAAAAGTCAGGGAATTTTGTAAAATATGTTTTGTAGCCACCCTGTAATAATAATAATAATAACTGTTGGTGTTATTTACTAAACAACACTTTTATCTTGCATAAAACAAACAAAAATTATCGTTACTAAGATAAGCAGAGCAATTGAATGCAACACCCCCTCTCAAACACGTGTCAACATATTAATGTCTCTCACTGCACTCACTGATGGCTCGGACCGAACAGAGCTTTGGTGAGAACATCAGCTATCATCTCGCTCTTTGGAATGTACTTCACGTTGATTTCCCCTTGTTCGAAAACTTTGTATACATAGCGAGGACAGATGTCAATATGTTTGGTACACGGGGTTATCCATGAGCCTTTCTGCTCCTTGATTGTCACAATAAACGAAGGTTGATTTTGCATTGATACTCAAAAAACCAATTTTTTTAACAGGTTCCGCAAGGAAACTTTCTCTTTTGCAGCGTGCTCGAGAGCCGTGTACTTGGATTCAGTAATGCAAGGAGCTTCGGTGGATTGTTTTATTGCTTCCCACGTCACGGCAAATCCTGCCACTTGAAAAAATTAACCTGTGTATGATATCCTCCCTAGTCTGCGCCCACATATCCCACCAGTTCCGCACCCGATCTCTTGTAGACTAGTTCATGATTTCTTGTACCTTTCAGGTATCACAACAACCCATTGCAACCCAGTGTACTTTCCCACGGTTTCGATTGTACTGGCTTAAGGAGGTCGCTGCATACACATTGTCAGGTCTTGTCAATACTGCGAGGTACATCAGAGAACCAATGAGTCGCTGGTATGGAAGGTCCCTAATTTTCCTTGCCTCTTCCTTTGTGGGCGGCTCCATGGCTTTGGATAACTTACTGTTTCCATCCAATGAAGTGTTCGCTGTCTTGCAGTCTTGCATACCGGATTTATTGAGAACATCATCTATTTGGGATCTCTGTAACATAGTGACCGACTTTGAATTCTCATCTTGTTTGAACTTAATTCCAAGACAGTAGTGCACTTTTCCTAAGTCCTTCATCTAGAAGTTTTGAGATAAATCATCTCTTGATCTTATGTAAGCTTCTTTGCTGTCGTTGCAACGATTAAATCATCTCCATAGACAACCACAATCAAGAGTAAGACAAATATAATTCATATAGTAGACACAATTGTCACTATTTAATTGTTTTAGCCCTAAGGTCTTTAGTCTTTTGGGCAATTTTTATAAACCTTTGATGGCCTGACTGCTTCTGTTCAGTTCATAGATATATGTTCCATTCCAGGAGTACTGAAACCATCCGCCTACTCCATATAGATCTGCTCATCAAAATCTCCGTTATATAGGACATTACGACATCAAGCTGGTACAAAGAAAGGCCCAACTCTGTGGCTAGAGCAGCAAATAATCTTATTGAGATAAGTTGAGCAATTGGTGAAAGAGTTTCATGGAAGTCGATCGATCCCAGGACGTTGAGTATAGCCCTTCGCTACTATTCTGACTTTGCGGTGTTTGACTTTACCATCTGATCCATACTTTGTCCTAGTATGGTATGTCAATTTTATTTTTTGGACATGGCTTCAATGTCCGCCTTGCTTTGTGTCCAAGCATTAAACTCGGCTTCCATCGCTTTCGGCCATTCTGCCGCATATGGTCCTTCTAAGGCGTCTTGTACTGACAGATTTAACGCCTCTTCAACGCCAAGATCACACTTTCAAGATTTTGCAGGTTTTCCCCGACTTGCCAGTATTAATATATTAAGATCAACCAGGCCTCCTCTTAGTCTTCAAAACTGTGCAGTCTTTGCTTGGATTTTCTGAAAGACATTCACTTGAATTATTTGATTGAAGGCCATTTTCATTGACCTCAGGACCAGGGTTAATGGGGCCACTTTCTTGGACTTGATCTTTGTCCATCTAAATGTCCATCAGCTTCTTCAGAAATAGTGTCTTTTGCACTTTTTTTAACATAGAAGTAATCAGGTTCAAAATTCCTAGATTCCTTATGTTAATTCAAAATGTTGACAGTTTTTAACTTCTATAAAAATTTAACATCTCAACTTATCACTATTTTCCTCTTTTTCCGGATCCCAAATTCGACATGCCTTTGATTCTGTCGAGTATCCTACAAAAATACATGCTTTTGATCTTGGATCAAATTTTCCTTTATTCAGAGCTTTAGTTAGAAAATAATAATGTTAATGATAATGATAATAATACACTTGATTATATATAAATTGCATTGTTAATGTTAATTGTTATTATTCTAGGTAACATCTTACAGTCATTTTTTTCGGGCCTGGACGAAGAATCTGACACGGAAAGTGAACAAGGACCCCAGCCCTCCACGTCGTCAAGGCAACACCAACGACAGGCACAACAATCGAGTCAAATGGAGACAGAGGAGCTGGACTGATGTCCAGCCGACGTCTCCTCCTCCAGCTAATGAGCCTGGCATGTCACAAAGAATCCATTCTGGATGAATGCCATTTGGCCTGACAAATGTACCAGCCTATAGCCCTCCTTTCTATCCTGCAAATCTTGTCACCTTATCTTAGTGGTCTGTCATTCATCCTTATTTCACTAGACATAAGTTTTAGGTCTTTAGTTACTGTTTCTTATGTTGGGATGACGTTTTCTAAAGACTCTGAAACTTTGACACTTACAATTCTTTTGGACTAAATCATAAGCCAAAAATAAATGCTATTTAATAATTAATTTATAAATCAAGTATGTTAAATAAATGAATATGAATTGTTAAAAATGTGCTCATGAGTTTATGTGAATATGACATCAAATTATTTGTTCTTTGAAGGTAAAATAAAGGCAAGCCTATTATTTATTCCTTAACCTATTTTCTACAATGAGTTAATGTAGGATATTAAAGAAGCCTAGTTGCTTGATTCAACACACAACTCATAAATCATAATCATACTTTTAAAAGCTATGTTACTGTCAAACAAGGAAAATATTTGTCATTTACCCTGTAATCTTGAGACATCATTGACATTGTCAACAAATAGATTAAAAGATTATTCAAAATACATATTATATTAATAGTAGAAATGGGCCACTCGAATCATCGAATCCACAGAATGCTGACAAGTATTCGAGGATTCAGTGTTTTACTGGATTCGATGATCGAATCTTTCACCTCATAAACAAAGAATAATATTTTGAATTTAAAAATTTCTTAGTTAGGCCTACTTGAAAAGCACAACTTAATCCATAATATTTATTTTGTCAGACAAAAGAGATAAACATGAATAAAATCTTCTTTAAACAAATAAAAAATTGTTAGGTGTGGAAAATTCTACGTGCCTAGTACCCTTCCCTCTCAACTTTATGGGAAACTTGAACTCTATCGTTTCGGCACATGCTCACTTCTAAAACTTTCACCTCACGAACAATCTTGTAAATATTTTAATAAATACATTAAAACTCTTCAAAAACTGAAAATCAAAACTAGAATTACAAATAAACTCAAAATAAATAAAACAAATTACGGCTTTTTTTAAACAGAAATAAGAACACATTACGCATGATACAAAGTCTGCCGTCATTACACACGATATAAAGTGAGCCGCCATGATGAATATTATGTTTACTCGCCCGAGTGATGATTAAAATAAAGATACTGTTAATTCTTACCACCCAACTGGTTTTAATTATCTACAACTATGCAAAGAACCCCAATTTATTTCATACGATCCTTAAGTTAAACATTTTGTTTGGTTTCATGAAAAATAAATACTGTCAACAGTCAGTGATAAAACTGTTTATTTATGCCTATTGGCCTACGTATCATGTATCAATTGTTTAGAATCGATTCAGGTAATATGATCACTTAGTAAGCGCTTTCGAGTTTTAAGAATAAAATAATGACGTGCTAATCCATTATTCGTTTTTAAATTGATTTTAACTTAGAATTTATTATTGAAGTAATTGTAGAAATATTCAAACTTAGTCCTGCCTTATAAAATAAGAATGAACATATTGTAGTTTTAAAATATGTTCGTGTTTTGAATAGAATGTATTCTCAGAAATTGATATATTGCAAGAATCTAATATATTGCAAGAATCTAATATATTTGTTTTCTACGCTAAAATAGATAATGGATATATAATTAAATAATAAAACATACTTAAGCATTATTGAGTTCACTATTTCCAATTTATTTTTAATTGTTAAGCATGTTGTTTTAGTCTTTATTAAAAATATATGTTTGTATTTTTATTTTTGCTATCTTAATACAATAAAATATTCTTTAATGATGGTTAAATTTGATCAAAGTATAACTAGGCCTAATCTGTTTATTTCACATATTTTTTAGAAACTTAACTCATTCTAACAAAGTTTTTAAAAATAACTAAAAGACACTCAAATTTTGATTGATTTGATTTTTAAACAATAATATGAGTCTAGATTGTTCAATTTGCTAGGGGTGGTTGGGATTGGTTAAAATTGAAAGCATGATTGAAATAAATCTTAATTCACAATTTAGGTCCATATTGTGTAATGTAGGTCTATTTGTAAATCATTAGAATTCATAACGACCTGCTAGGATTCATAATCGAGATTTGAAAATTAAATATAGATTCGGATTCGAGATATAGTGGATTTGACCCATCTCTAATAAATTGTATTATATTTAGAAGGTGGTACTTTCTTTCAAATATAATACAATTACCTAATAAAGGTAAAATAAGTTTTCTTTATAGAGATATATTATAGGCTAGAAAAGTTTTATTCAACACAATTTAGTTTTACCATACTTAAATTTAATTTGCAATGCCTGGTGTAGCATTTGGTTATGTTCAAACATTTGGTTTGAAGCTGGCCCCCAATCTTTTTATAAATGTATATTTTACATAGAAATTTCAAGAAGCCATAGTCATTCTTAAAAATAATTTAAACTTAATGGTATGCTTCAGCAAATGAGCTTTATTCTTATTTCAATTTTATTAAAATTTATCTAGAAACAGGTTTAAGAAACAAATACGCTAGTTAATCATTTATCAAATAATGTTGAACTATATCATCTACAGGTCTGTAAGCTCAGGTTCTTTGAGCCGGTCCAGTCTCTAGCCAGCTTCTCTAAAAGCTGTAGATTGTCGAGTGAAGCTTGGGATGACTAATTATCTATTCTAACATGTAGTTATGTATATAAAAACCAATATGTATAAATATTATTTTTAATAAAATAGAGACTTGGATATTTAAAATAATTTTTGAAATTACAACTGCATTATTTTTTTTTTTACAATGGAAATAACTTGTTTTAAAACTGAGCCTTCCTGACTTCAGGAAAAAAAAATCGAGAAATCTGATGTTCTCGAAACTTGGGTGGGAAAAATTATTTCCCCAAGACTTTTCTCAAAAAAAAATAATCTTAAAAAAACGTTTCAATTAATGGACAATTGATCATTGTTACATTTGTTTAGTGCTCATCAAGAATATTATTAATTTACTAAAAGTTTTAACCTTATATTTTGTTAAGAAGACAGAAACCCAAAATTTTAGTCGCTTTTATTCTACACCTACCTAGTCAACACAACTGAGCACCATTAAATAGCATAACTACACTAGGCTACATATAATTAATGATACTATTATCCTTGAATTATTTAAGTCAGGAAAAAGTATGTTTGGCGCAAAATAATTATATAAATAGCTTTTAAATATCAAACTATTTATAAAATATACATACTCGCTTCATTGGTGAAGTTGACTAACGCGCTTGTCGTGTTGAGCTCTACTGCTGAGGACGGGGAGATCGAGGTTCGAATCTCGGTCAGGTGAACTGGGGGTGGTTTTTCTAAATGTTTTTCCACTCTCCCTCCACGCAAATGCGGGTTCACTTCCTCTAATTCAACCTTCCCAATTCCTAATCCATTAGCGTAATTAGTACTTAAAGCGTATAACCCGAACGGGTAATAAGACGCGGTGCTAAATATTATTATTATTATTATTTATACTCTGTCTCATCAAAACAGCTAATGGTGGCTTAGGTTTGAATCCGCCATCCTCCCTTCGAAAATATATAAATTATTAATATAAACGATATCTCTACAATATTAAAACAGTTTTTTTATATATATCTTGGGATTTTTTAAGGCTTATCTGCCTTGACTGATGTGGTCTTCTTGGTGTGCCGTGCGTGGAATGTATACTTGTTTCTTGGTGGTGTGCTGTTAGTGTGCTGTGTCTCTCAGTCGACGGAATTCCTTTCTTGCCTCAAGGATATGAAGATCGAGCGTCGCGGTTGGGCGCCAATTATAATGTTCTTGACCCGCGCTGCTGCGCCAATTAAAATTATATTGAAATTATTACCCCGCGATTGGGCGGCAGTAAAATCATTGTTGAAAACATTGTGAGATTTTCACTTTCGGCATTGAAGATGTAATATTAGATGATACGGTTTTAGTTGAACTACAAATTATTTTTCGGTGTTTCGTGTTTTGAGTGCTGTGTGCTGTGTAGATTTATGTTACTCTTACTCTCTATATTCATACGCACAAGTGGCTTATATATGACCTACCCCTCGCCTCTTGGTCCCCTTGTCACCATTGTCAAAACCGACTAATCGAAAGAGTCCTGGAGACAGTTGTTGTGAAGGCTAGCTTTCTATTGGGTAGAGGGAGCTAGTGTCACTTTATTTTTTGGTAAACACTACGGAGTTGACTTTTGAAAGGATAAAACAAAAGTTTAAACGGTGCAATTCTTTGACATTAGTTCTAAAAGCGCGTGATTCTCCACGGGTGAAGTATTGAAAGGATATTTTACATACAATACTTTAAAGAAAATTGCACTTCATCCATGACTTTTTTTTAATATATGAGAGGGTTCCAAATCAGTATCAATACATGTGCCAAGTCCATTTTTCATTTCGAGGCCAAACTGACTATACTTCTAGATAACTTGAATCTTGATCAAAGTTAATTTTTATATTGTTTTAAACATTTTCTATTTTATGTCTAGTAAAAATATAACGGGGAGAATTATTTTCCACTCAACACCAAACAGTTTGGTAGCTGACATAACAAAGAAGGGGAGATTGAAATTTGTGCTAAAATAATCTTATTATATCTTGTATTAGTTCTAGCCGACGGTTTAGTAATATTATGTCGATCTCTTTTTTGTTTACATGAAATTACAGATTAAACAATATATTTATTAGCTCTTATTCTACCATTTTAAAACTCAGAAAGAACTAAATATCTTTGACAAAACATTGTCTTAAGGGTCAAAGTTAAAAGTAAATAATTTTTAGAAAGCTTTATATGTCTAAACGGGAAAACCACAAGATTTCTCATAAAAATACTATCATTCAAAAATATTAGCTCTCTTGTTTAATTCACCTGTAATTAATTGCGTGCTTTGTACATGAAATAGTTCCTATACTACATTCATGGTAGGAATTACTCTTTGAAAGGTCTTTTTTCCTACCAATATCCTACTATATAATGGATTTCTGGTAGGGAAAAGGGCCTTTCAGAAAACAATTCCTACGCTGAACAGACTTTAGTGAAGGCGTATATGAGTAAACATTATTTAGTTGGGGTAGTAGGTCAGTTACATGCCTGATTATCGTTTGTAGAAATATTTTGCGAGTACTAACATCCCCCCGCCTTTTCCCACCAATACTTACCAAAGACCTCTTTGCACCTCACCCCTTATCAAGAGTTAAAATATCAACATTGTTAAGTATTAGAAATAATCAAAACTATTAGCAAAATATTTCTTATAAATTTAATAAACTAGCATTTAGAAGTTGACAGCATTTATATGAGTATTGTTTACGATATAAGATATAACCGTTTGTTTATGTCCATAATAGTATGAGTAACACCAATTTATTAATATAATAGCCCTCCATCTAAACACGACGATAATTTCACAACTTTGTGGAGACTAGCTTCTTCTCGAGGTTACTCCTTGAGTAGGGATATAAGTGTGGGATCTGCAAGGAGGGATGATAACCAGAAAAAAAAAAAAATGGCTACGCTGTGAGGGGAGTCTCAGTAGGGGAAGCAAAGTAGATAATATTAGAAGAGTTGGGGAGGCTAAGTCTCATAGTCTACCCTTACTCTACGCCCCTGACACCAATTAATATGATTTATTTTATTTGGAAGAAGATATAGGAAAAATGGATATAAACATAATAGGAACAAACATATTATGGCTTTTACAATGAAAAAAAAAAATCACACTTAACATTGTTGCCATTGGTCCATGAGGTAATGGCTGCCTTTTGGAGATTGATTTTCTTAAAGAGGCAGCCATTACCTCTTTGTGTTCCTGTTGGTTGTAGAAGCCATATTATGTTCGTTTCTATCCCTCTTAAGCCGGAACATCTTCCAAATATAACAAAATGGGCCCAGTAAAGCATAACTAGGTTTTCCTTAAAAACAAATGTAATTTTTATAAAATACATGAGTAAATTTTTTTATTTTAAACTTTTCCAACTGACATGCTGGGTAAACCCTGTGATTACAACATGTTCATACTGCATATTATTGTGGACAAGTTGGTTTTTGTATAACACTAATGCTTATAAAATAATAAAAATGCTAATGTCATTTTATCATTGTATGTAAATTGTTAAAAACTTTTTTATTTTATGGTTTTTATCTGTGCACTTGTTCTGACATAAACACAAAGTAAAACTAATCGTGTGATCTCACAAAGACATGTACAGTTGTAGTTTTATTAAAATAAAGGCTACGAAAGAATAGTTTCATGCAAATTCATCATCATTATCATCATGAACTGTTCCCAGCCTGTGCCGGGTTTGTTTAGTAAAATGCCTTAATTTCCCTCTATCCTTACACCATTATTTCTCCTGCACTCTATTCCACTCTCCTCCTCTCACTTGCACACTTGCTGCTATCTGTTCCTCCCATCTCTTCCTTCATGCTAATTAAATATAGTTAATAGTTACCAAGATCTTGCACATGCAAATGAAACAATTTTTGCTTATTAGTTGAAGCTAAAATTATTTATTGAATTGAAAACACATGGAATATTTGAGGAAAAGACAATTAAGTTTCACACATTCTGCAACCAGGATTTGCAAAAAACATTGGAAGTTAATGCCAATACTGTGTTTATACCATACATCAAATCTCAGCGTCAATAAATATCACGGTTAAGATATTATCTTAGATGTATACAGACCTAACAGCTTGAAGAGTAACACATGCAGCTAAAGAGGAAAAGATGTTCGGAAACGTGTTGAACCAAAAAATCCACTTCCTAAAAATTGGCCAGATTTTCTTTGGGTTGATGAGGATAAGACTGAATTGTTCTCCTTATTGGCAACAACATCAGCGTCTAATGACACGGACAAATAGAACCAATATTTTTATATAAACTTTCAAGATATCACAGTACTGGCTCCATGCTCACACGAAGAAGCAGACACTCGAATATTACTCCACCTATGTGATGCTGTGCAGCATGGATTTAACAAAACCAAAATGCGCACTGTGGACACTGACGTTTTAGTTCTAGCCATAACGACGTCTAAATATTGAACTATGGATTGCATTTGGAGTTGAGAAGAACTTCCGGTTCTTTTCCACTCATAAATTAGCAAGAGCTTTGGGTCCTGATCGCTATACTGCCTTACTGATGTTTCAAGCAATAACTGGGTGCGACACTTTGTCCTTTCCTTGGAGGAAGAGGCAAAAGGACCGCATGGGCTACTAGGAATGCATACGGAGATGTCACCTGGACTTTTATAGATTGGATGACCAACCTGGTCAGCAGATAGTAGAAGAAATGATGAAGAGATTGGATAGATTTGTAGTTTTGCTATACGAACGTACTAGCAGTGACGAACATGTTAATGAGCCAGCTATTTACTCAGAAAGGTAGAGCAATTGACAATCTACCTCCCACATATGACGTACTCGTTCAGCATAATAAAAAAGAGCCGCCTATCAGGCTGGTTACTGCTGGGTCCAAATGATGTTCGCAACACCACGGCTTCGACCAGCAAGTGATTATGCCATTAATTATGAATTAAACCATTATTATCAATTATTAGGCTTAGTTTTTAGTTCTAAAGTGTACAATAGGCATAACATGACCACAAGTAAATGGTTGAACCATAAATATCTTCAAATGTTAAGAAACCTAAATAACAACAAGGTGCCATTTGTTTAAAAAATAACGGCCAATTTCGCTACAGGAAATATCTGAAATGGCCTTATAACAAAATATGTTCATTAGGATATGATTTAAAAGTGTGACAAAATGCATGATTCTCTCATCAAAGGTACAATTGTTTCACCTGTCTGTAGTACTATAACGCCGGGAAGTTGGTAGAAAAAAATAGAGATGGATCTATTTAAGAATAGTCTGAGTGACAGACAACTTAATGTTAACTTTTTCACTATAATTGTATATCTTACTTAGTAATGCTTTATTCATTAACATGTAACCTTAGAATATGAGATTTTCATTTGTATGTATTGTCTAATTTTAATGTTTTTTGTATTTTAACCTATTCCATATTTAACATGTTCTTGTTCTACTTATTTCACATACATTAATAAGAATTATAAGTTAAAGTTTTTGCTATAGGTTTGCCATTATTCTATTCAGTATCTTTTCTCCTATATAATGTAATATGTATTATTCAGACTTTTTACTATCCATAACTCTTCAAACTCTTATAATCTCAATATGGTTTTCCCTAATTAAAAATATTTTTATATCTTTCATTTTTTTAAAAATTATTTTTTCTTACAATTCTGATCTTTCATCGGCCAGCATTTACCAACCATTTGCGTTCAATTCCTCCAGGTAGACACCAAGGGCCATCAGATCCGCTGATGTCTGAGGATCTCCCCGCAGCTCATTCTTTAAATACACGACGCAACAGCTTAGTTTGATATTTAGTATAGCTTAAATTAAAGAATGTTAAACAGATTATCTACGAAATATAATAAGATAAAATAATCTCCAGAGTGTTATGTGAGTCTAAGACACTTAGCAGCGTTAGCTCGTCCAGGGAGATGATTTATACCCGTGTCATTTATGATAACACACGCCTGTTCTTGGTGTATGTATTTAATATCTCGATAGTAATCGGATGGTGACCGTTGCAGATCTATTATCTTTGATTAGAAATAGATAGCATTTTTACCGGTGAGAACGGGTGTTTAGATATTTCGAAGAGTACAATAGTGCTTTTAAGACCAAGGATTGTTTTTAAATGGTTTGTTTTTTGATGCATTTAGGCTGGAATATGCAATGTCTTTCATATGTGCAGGGGTCATAGAAACTGATGGCATTGTGGTATTTTAAAATATACCCCTCGATAAACACATTATTATGTTAATTATAATATATACTCTTTCGAAACATCTTGTAAATACAATTTAGTTTTTAATAAATTACCCTTAAAATAATTTTATAGTTTGTAATAAATGTATTCAATAAACTACTCGTAAATAAAAAATACATTATTTAATTTATTAGAAACACACTTGTTTGTACGATTTTAAAATAATATTCAGCCATATGTAAACTACCAACAACATTAATCATCATTTAACTATAGCTTGGAATTAAGTTTTTTCAATAAATTAACCTTAATTATAATAAACACTTTTTCCGGCATAATTTTATTCAAATGTTATACAAAAAAGCGGCTGCTTAGACACCTTCAAATTATCTATAGTTTTAATTCTCATATACCTATTAAAATTAATAAACTTAGACAACTCTGCCATGGTAATTTTGTAATGAATCAAATTTATACACTTTAATTTAACAACAAATAAATAATGAGTGTGTCTGTTAGAAAAGTGCATTTACAAACCCAGATCCGTCAGCGAAGCGTAATCACTCATCCTGGGTCGCGTGTTTAATACTCAAGGATAATCTATACAATGAAAGGATTTCAAAACAGGTGCTGATATTCATATCTGTTACCAGCTAGGGCTGCGACAGTGTGATGATTTCATCGGGAAAACCCATTGCCACATAGAAAGGGGAAGGGGATGGTTGCCAGGTACTAGCTTACGTCTTCAAGGTCGCGATATATTCTTGTCTCGACTTGTCTTGTAGAGCCACCAAACTGGTGCCAGGTATGAGACATCAGGAAAAACCCATTTCCACATATAAGACCTACGGAAAAAACCCTCCAAAAATAAACCTTTGTGACATTGAAGGAGGACAACAGGCCGCTAACCCCATGTCGTCATGAATATAACCAGAAGAGAAATAGAGGGGAATGGTGGCCAAACATGGAGTGGGGGAGGGG
>CABFVX010008610.1:0-23026 GCA_902151425.1 Timema shepardi | reverse complement strand
TAATAAAAATCAATAAGTTATTTGATATTTACTTAATAAGTAGAAAAAGATGAATTTTTGGGCCAAAGTTACCCCATCTTACGGTAGTAAACTTACAATGGGAAGTTGATGGAAATAACAGGGCCTGACCATTTTACTTGTTTTTATAATATCATAACAGTTGAAATTATATTTAAATCAATAATATTCAGTTTAAATTAAAAAAGAAATATTTTGATAATACGAAGCCTATACATTGTTAATTATTTCAAGTTTGTACTTATTTAAAACTTACTTTAACGTACTTCGCTAAACTTAGAACATCAAATAAAGTTGGAATTTCCCTATTGAGGCATAGTAAATGAGAAAACAGCAATTTATTCAGCGGCCGCGAGCAGGTTGCCTAACATAGAGGATTTGTTGGCTCTGCTTACATCAATTATGATTTGAGTCTGTGGTTTTCGTATACTAATTTTTCCAAGCTATTATATTTTGTGTTTGAAACATTATTGTTTTGTTTTTTACATATGTATCTATGGTTCATGGTAGGTTTTATACAACGGGGTCCAAAATAAATGTGCCAAACTCACTGGGGCCTTAGGGGAGCGCAAAAGGAAGAGATAACCTGGGGTCACAAATCTTTCCTTCACCCCCAAAATGCTGAGTGAAGTGAAGGGGCAGGTAGGCAGCAAATGTCTTTATTAACAGCAAAACAGTGCAGGGTCGTAGTATTCGCATCCATTGCCATACGTAGGAAACAAGTCATGGATTACTTGTAGACCGAAGGCAGGAAACATGTGAACGTGGTAATTGGTTTATTAATAGCTGATAACATGTTTTACAACAGTTGTTCGAAATGGCGACCGGTAAAGTCAACACACAAATCGCAACGATGAAACATGTTCACCTGGACACGTTCAAAAATGTCCGGTGTGATGCAGACAAAATAACATGCGGCTACGACACGTGGGACCAAATCTTCTTCACTGACCACAGGCGTTTCGTAGATCAGCGATTTCAAATGTCCTCGCGTGACGCGAAAGATTAAAGGTATATATCTAGATCTGCATATGGAACGAAGTTTGAGCCTCTATACCGTGGAAACTCCGATGTAGTGGCTTACATCATGTTTATGCTCTTTAGCAAGGCTTTCTCGACTAGGGTGAAGCTCCGCCCCCATTATTTAGACAACCAATCACTTAACATGGTCTCACTATTTGACACTTGAAACTCACTTATCTCTACATTCTATCAAAACAGCTTGGTTAATCCGACACTGTTTTACTTCCAAGGAAATATGGAAATATCATTTTCTTTCAATGATAAAATAAAAATACACAAATGTGTAAATTCGCCGTCTTAATTAAATAAAAGACCCTATTTTTTAAATTGTGTAAAACATTTAAAAAAATTGGGTCACAATAGAATAACAGATTTAAGAAGTCCTAAGAAGAGTATGTGAGGAGAGAACCATTTTGGATGTGGTCCTTTGGTACAAATCATACTTTATCAGACACATCCTTAGGAGGAAATATATTTTTCATGACGTAATAGAAGGCAAGGTTGAGGGAAAGCGTAACATAGGAAGGAGAATTAACATTTAAGATGACTTGAAGGAAGAAGGTTATTACTGAGAGCTGATGGAAGAGGTATAGGAAAGAGCGCATTGGTGGTCTAAGTTCACCAACAAGAGAAATAGACAGAACACAAAACAATCACAATAGCTCCAGCTAATAGGGTATATGGGAAACAAGACTGAAGCTAAGGTGGTACACTTATTTTGACTTGTTATTTCGCAGCATTAATAGCTGTGGGGTGTGTGTGATATAGAAGAGTCCTTAGTGTATCATCAATAAAATAATGGCTTATATCGAATGTTTGGTTTCTGAGATAATATGTCTGAATGTGTAAAAGGAGCTAGAAACTTTCAATTAAACCCGTTCTGTTTCTAAAACTTTTGTATGTTAATTAAAGTTAGAACAAATAACAAAGGGTACTTATACTTAAGAATTTGGCCTTAAAGTTTCACTTGTAGAGATTTGGTTGGATTTGGATGGTTAGATTATGAGATATGCTTAGAAGCTTATAAATAATGCAGTTCACACATAACATAAAGGGTTAGCTGCTAATTTGCAAGTTAAAATTTTTTACGAATTAAGAGATAGAATCTATAAAAATAGCTAGACATTAATTGTGTGATTGATATAAATTCTATTTTGATAAAGTTATTTGGATTATACAAATTAGACTAATAATAAAAGGACTATTTCAACATAAAATGAGTAATTATATTGGCTCGATGCATAGTTGAATAGTTTACTTTAACACTTATAGGTTTTACAATAGCGCTAATATTATATAAGCTTTATTTTCAGTTGTAGACCCAGTAAAAAAATACCATTTTCTCTTAATAGTAATAATAGTTTTGCATTTTAAATTATTTTTCATATATTACATAAGATCATACAATGATATTGTTATAGTTCCAACTTCTCTGAACTACAGTATTTTAATTGGGCGCGTATTCGTATGTTTAGGTACTAGATCATTTATGGTTTTAATGTCTAATCAGTGGAACTAAAAGCAGCAAGGCTCATATATCTTAGACTTTGCTCCACTAGTATTTATAAAGCCTGACCGGGCTTCTAATTTCTAATTCCAGACACAAATGTCCACTGCACAACTAGCTACTCTTACAAACCCTTAGTGTTAGCGTTGTAATAGAATACAAGCATGATTTTTTTAAATATAAATACTAGACTTAAAACAATAAATTAAGTTAAGTTCCGTTAGATAATATGATTTTTTGCTGTGTTAATTCAATAAAATTAGGTTTTGACTCATTTAAGTAAAACGTAAGCGTATTATATTTAACCACTTCTAAAATAGTATCCTACATAAAATACTCTTAAAAGAATACGGACGGTGATCTTTGTTAATATTTCTTGAGCATTTAATGTGATTATTTATTTAGAAGTTGTATTAATAATTTCCTTAATGTAAACTAAGCAAAACTTTTATTATACGTGACAGGAAGCCGTGAACTACTCATAAAAAACAACAACATAAAATCTATCTATTTTTTTAGCTAGTGTTAAGAAAATGTTTTGATTATTTCTGGACGGTGTTTTTTGATGTTGGACTTGATTCTAAGGATATATTTTATACTAACTTTACTGAAATCCACTTTTGTCGAAAAAACAACTATCAATGTTTAGGTAAATCCAGATAAACTAAGTGTGGGTTGTTAATATCTACACCAACTTCAACCTAACAAAATGGAGAGAGAAACATTAACTGTGAAGACTGAACCAGAAGACGACTTGAAATATATTCTTCATTATGAAGAAAAGTTTGAAATCAAGGTACAACGTTGTTATAAAGTGAAAATTTATATTATTTTTAATGTTCTCACGTCTCACTAACTGTTAGACTTATACCCGCATATGGACTGATTATTTTAATATTCTGAGAATGAAGAAGTTTAGATTAGAAAGTGATGTATTCTTATTTCTGTGGAAGGAGTGAGATAAACCATTGAGTTAAAACCAGCCTATTGCGAAATTATGTTAGGACAGTTTGACCACTGAAACGGGTCAATTTGTAATAGAACTATTTCCAAAAATTTACTAAAACTATAACCTATCCTAAACAAGCGCACAGGCTGATTAACTGTTGGTTTGGAATTTTCAAAAATACAAGATTTACTCACATTTGGCCGGTAATACAATTAATTAATTGTAACAAGTTTTAATGTGTCTACCTTTTTGTAAAATATAACTGAAGTCTTCTTTTTAACAGCCAAATGCTTTTGAAGAATGAAATAGTGCACATAACCTTCACACTTTGTCATATCGTCCTAGCGTTAGATCTTCAATCTTTCAAATTTGAGTTAATCAATATTATACCCCCCCTACCCACTTCTCTTTGCCTAAACATGTATGTTCATGCCAATAAGGCCCATATTCATTAAAATTATCCCATTATGTTTTGTGAATGTTTGGTAACATACTCGTTATGATTTCCTAATCAACTTTGGTTGGTAAAATGTTTATTTATATTTAGTAAGTTATGAGTTTGCTTTTGTTAGCACTTTAAAACCCACATTAAATCATATTTTAAAATAGGTAGAATGCCAGTTTTCGCCAAAAGCAAACATATTGTGGGTTTTTGAACTCACCCTCTCATTTGCTTGGAGTGAGAATGTGAAACCTCCATACAACATTATATATATGCCCAGTCTTTTGTACAGCACTACCACTAATATTTATACTTTCTTAAACATGTTCCTTACAACATTATGTTCTGAAATTAGTTATATATAACTCTTTGATTTAAGTGGGATTAATTTATAATCCTTTCGTATTATAACATGATCACTATAATTATATTATTGGTCAGTATAACTTTATAAGATCTAATAATTGATCACTGTAAATAGTATATTCTTGTACAAGTGTCAAAAACTATTTTTCCTACCATTAATTTTTAGTTGATATCGTAAGAAAATGACATTTTCATTAAAAGTCAATTTTTTTGTATCTAAACTTGATTGAATAAATAAACACACACACTTCAATTAAAATTGAATGTGACTAAAATTACTTTTATCGGTCATAATCAGTGATTTGTTTTTTTAAATTTAAATAGTTAAATATAATGTATTTTCATTTTCCCTATATTTTCCTTTTATCTATTTATGAGCAATTGTGGCTCACAATAATTGCTGAACTCTCTAATCTAACATGTTTCATACAAATGTCTATATTATGGAATGTGTTAAGCATAACTCTGTATAGTTAAAACACTTTTGTTTTTTGTTTGCTGCTAGTCTGAAATTGATATTCCAAATAAATCAGAGGAGAATTTTAAAGAAGAATTTCATGATTATCAGGAACCAGAATGTAGTACAAGGCCCATAACATTCCCTCCCATTAAAGAAGAACTTCTTGTAAGTATACTTTCTATTAAATAGTTTTTCCCCCCCATCATTTTAACCCTGCCTTACTGCTGGTTCCCACTAAAAGCAAAATAGATATTTTTAATATGTTTTGGAATAATAAACGAATATTACATTTTAAAATGAAATTCATTATTGGCTTTTATTTAATTTCTACCATACAAAATGGTTTTAATGTTACAAATAGTATTAACGTGTACACACTTTCTTACTCATTGTTTTATCCTACATACAAATTATTTAGCTAATCTAATATGTTCACATTTATTTCTCAAAACGTTTGTTATTAACTTTATATAGATAAACACAGTTCACATTTCTTTATTATTAATATAAATTTAATTTAAATATGAGGTTTTCAACGAAAAATCTTAAAATCAATATATTTTTATGATATATGAATTAGATGAAAATAAAATTATCATTGTTGATCAAACGCCACAGCACATGATAGTTTCATAATAAATATGTAATAAGTAAAGCACAGTCCAAAGAAATAACATAATCATCACCACTTGTTTCAATCCTGTTGCTAGATAAGTTTGTTAAAATGTCTTCATATACATTCTTCCACCATTCTTCCTCGTTTTCATATTTCCATTTCTCTCCTCTCACTGTCACATTTTCTGATATATGCTCTTTCAGGGACTCCTTTGTGTTCATAGCTTTCTAAGATTGACCTTGGCACTAATTGCCTTTCTATGTCCATTATGTTTATGCAATTTCGGACTATCTTCTTCTTTTTCCATCTCATGTAGTATTACATCCTCATTACATGTCCATACCATTTTAGCCTCGTTTCCTCTACTATCTCATGTACTCTAACATCCTCAGAATATTGAGAATATTGAATATGAATTGAATATTTTAATCCTCATTACCTTATATTTATAATAACAAAGGTGTGTATGTATGTATATATGTTTGTACGATCTGACTTTAATAGGAATTCTGTTATTTTTAATCTGGAAACTAATTAGCATCACTTAACGATATATAAAAATATCACTCTTATTTTTAAATCCATAATATATATGATTAATACCATAAAATGAAATTAAGTATACATTGGGACTTAGTAATGGAATGTTTTGATAATTTTTTAGATTAAATTTAAGGTTTATTAAACAAATAAGAGAAATTTCTATAACATTTAATTCTAGTGACTTATTATCAATGTTTGGGTTAAAGGTGACCTTTTCTATAAAAATTTGGTAAAATATTATAATTAACCCTGAATGTATCTGAAATCTTACATTGACTGATTACATAGTAGCAACATTTTATAAGCTACACCGTAGTGGAACCAAGCAAGGTAGCAGTCTTACCTTGGCTTAATACCTTGACTGAATATACTATGACCCTTTCTTATAAGCCAACCCATAGTGGTACCAAACAAGGTAGCAGTCTTACCTTGACTGAATACACTATATGACCTTTTCTTTATAAGTAGGGAGCCAATCCTTTGGCACCAAATATGTTTAAAATAGTCAAGCCAAAGTCATTAAACATATGCAATTTAGGCACCAGAGTAGGTACTTTTTATATAAAGCATACAGTAGACAATGTAGAGTTAGTTTTGCTATCTATTTTATTGCCTACAAACCATTCATATTCTTTAGTGTGTGTTTTTTTCACTACCACCACATTTAACTATTTTTTGGGTTTATACGAATTTTTTGTATTAATTACATTTGATATGTTAGAGATAAGGTGGATTTTGGATTACGTATATCTACTTGTGTATAGGGAGAATATAAAACCATATATTAAAAATACTGCTTACATACATTTGACTTAGATTTGAATTTCATCTCCCTATCATTTACGGTATAGTCTACTGTGAGTGTGACTCCCTAGTCTAGTTGACCACTGAAGTGGTTCATGTGTTGTTAATCTCTAGACACTTTACTAGATTTTCAGTAGAAAAATGAGCTCTATTTTCAGATTGTTTTTTTTTCTTTTACATTCTGAAAAGCTGAATTTTACTTCACCGGCTATCAAAGATAAAAAATTCAAATTTTCTTATTTCAATAAATTTGAATGTTTCTACTGCAGTGGCACAGCTCCCTCCCAATATGTCTGCTACTGCTCTAATTGTCCTTCCAAGATGTTTGCCATTGCTTCCATTGTCCCAAACTAGCTGACGTTCATCGCAACCGTTGAACAAGTGTCGAGTTTCAAACCTGCTCCAAACATGTATACCAATTTCTAAGAAATAGCACTCTCCTTCAGCATAAAATCCACACCGTTTGAAAAAAGAGGCGCCAAAGCCAAAATAGGCAAAAACCAACTTAATAGGTAGCTCTAGGCATTATAAAATTAACCTATTATATTCATATTATCATGAAATCCATATATATATATATATATATATCAACTGCCTATGTTTTACGATCAAGGAAAATGAAAGGAACAATGCTATCCTTACTTATATGCTATACTATAGTACTAGTAGAACCAAGAAATGTAGCATATGTACTTTGACTGATTATGCGATGATTCCATTTTAAAACTTACACCATAGTAGAACCAATCTAGGTAAGTTATTACCTTTAAACATAAATCTATGACCCTATCTTATAAGTATTTTCTGATGGAACCAAGAAATGTAGCAATATTAACTTGACTAATTATACAATGACCCATTCTTATATTCCATAGTGTAATAATGTACAGTAATCTTCCTGCCTTACAGGTTTAATGATGGGTACATATTTCACAATAAACACAAACATGTTTTTTCAACTAGCACTCAGATATCCACACCCTCATCGCTGGATATTAGTACTAAATGTAATTCTAATATATGAATAAAAACAGCCAGATTTTCATAGCACTATAGCTATACCTTTCCTTATATCAAATGTAGTATCACATCCTCTATATTCTTCCTTTATTATTGTTCCCATCATGTTAACTAAGGATATCCTGTACGATAATTAAAAAGAATCAGGGATGTATGATAAATAACTCTATTTTGAATCAATGTTTATTTAATTGTAATTGATTATAATTTTACTATAGCTTACTATTACAGTCTAATACTTTGAATATTTCAGTATTGGGGTATTTTTCTTAAAAAACACTTTAAATACTACTATAGTTTTGTTGGCACTTTCTTATAATAAAATTGAAAAATAATTTTTTTGGGGTATTTACAATTTATAATTTTGTTTTAAGTAGTCATCAATTTTTATAAATAAAAGGGAATGTTTGATGACTTTATTCAAAGGGTGTATTTTGTTTATTGTAAACATTTTTTTATTGAATCAGAGGTCAGAAATTGCTGGAAAAAATTAAAATATTTCCAACAAACAATTTGTGTCTAATTTAAGATTTTATGCTACTTAATATTATCGGATTTAACATTTGTGTTAAAAGTTTAATCATACAAACAAATATTCCATTGGCATTACGATATTAATATACATAATGTTAAATATTTTAAAATTATGGGTTAATTAATTTTAATAAGAGGATTTATATTTTAGTACCTACCTTATTTTATGTTATAGCTTAAAGTTTGTGTATCACTTAGTCACTCATTGACAATAATTTCTGTTGTACGAAATTTAAAATTATCCTTTTGTGAGTGTTCTTCAAAAGTCTATTTCAAAACTTAACATAAATTTGATAATAGTGCTTATTGATGTTTTCCCCAGGCTATGATATTGCTTAAATCATTTAATAAGATATTGTGAAAAAGTGTCTCCCATACTATTATACTATTTATGTATTAGCATTTTATTATGTTTGTAACTATTTCAGTCATATACTGGGCAGGTAAACACACACTATATATATATATATATATATATATACTAGAGAGTTTAGGATGAAGGTTGTAAATAAGAGGAAGTGTAACCGGATTTATGTGGAGGTGGAGTGAAAAACGTTTTGGGATAAACCACCCTCACTTAACTTGACTGGGATACGAACCCCGATATCCCTTTTACTTGGCAGTCGAGTCTACTTCGTGAGCAATACCTTAGGGTATGGGGCCACCAAATCATGTCACATTGTACCTTAAAAGATTTTAAAAATGTATATTCCAATGAACAAGATGGTTTTGGAACATAGCTTTAAGAGAAAAATTTAACCAAATAACTTTTTAGTTTGATTGGATATGTATAATAGTTTGATTGGATATGTATAATTTTTTAAAACATTTTATTCATGTTGTTTCAAAGTCTGATTACATTCTTAATTAATTCAGAATTCAGCTATACTTTTACAGATTACTAGAATAAGCGACTAGTTATTAAACTTACGCTATTAATTAATTCCCTTTATTACAGAAACACCCAGGAAACTTGATATCATCAAGTTTAACAGGACAGTGCAGGACCTCTCAAACTATACACAAAGGTTTAGTATCAGACTCGACTACAAATAAAAAAAATGGAGATACACAAGAAGATAATTTTTATAAGCAGGCTGAGGGTAGAAGTAAACGTTTAAAACATGGAATAACCTCAGTAAAGAAGGAATGTGAAGAAGATGGATGCTACGAAAATGTAGTGAGTGTTGGTAAATGTTGGAAACGTGGAGGAAATTATGTTCTTAAGAGATGTAAAGAAGAAGGGTGTTCCAATTGGGCTAAGAAGGGTGGTAAATGTATTAAACATGGAGGTAATTATGATATTATTAGATGTGAAGAAGAAGGGTGCTCTAAACAGGCAGTGAGGGTTGGTAAATGTCGGAAACATGAAGGGAATCATGTTCTTGATAGATGTAAAGAAGAAGGGTGTTCCAATTGGGCTAAGAAGGGTGGTAAATGTATTAAACATGGAGGTAATTATGATATTAAGAGATGTGAAGAAGAAGGGTGTTCTAAACAGTCAAAGAGAGTTGGTAAATGTTGGAAACATGGAGGGAGATGGATCAAGAAGATATGTGTAGAAGAAGGGTGCACTAAACATGGTAAGAAAGGTGGTAAATGTATTAAACATGGAGGGAATAATTACATTAAGAGATGTGTTGAAGAAGGGTGCACCAAACAGGCTAGGAAGGCTGGTAAATGTATGAAACATGGAGGGAATCATGCCATTAAGATATGTAAAGTGGAGGGGTGCTCTAATTATGCTCAGTGTAGAGGAAAATGTATTTCGCATAGAGGATACTGTGTTAAGGTCACATGTTAAGATAGAAGTTGCACTATTCTTGTTAAGGAAAGCATATACATTAAATGACAAGTAGGCCAATCTAATAAAAATATTAAGAAGAGAGGTACTTTGAATGTCCTTATAATAATTAGGTAATTAAACATATATATAGGTTCCGAAGGATTAGGGGGGTGTCCATACTCATTTACCGTGTAATCAGGTTTGTAACTGAATGATGATGGTATTGCTATTAGGGGTCTTGTCTAATTACAAATAAATAATTGCTATTAGAATTATCGTTCCATTTAGTAAATCAAGGTGGTAATAGACAGAGAAAATAGGCTACACTTAGAATAGTAAAAAAAATAATGATAATAGTCTAGAATTTGACCAATTAACAGCTAAAATAGTTACTATCTATATTATCTAAAAATGAAACTACAGCACTTCACAGATTGTCCAATGACATGGAAAACAAGGAAAAGTAAGGAAATTTGCTTGGTCAGGAAATAATCGGGGAATTTTGTAAAATATCTGGAATTTTAATAGATTCACTAAAAATATAGTAAAAATATTTTGTTCTCAATATGCACCTCTAAATCCATTTAACACATTGTTCCTTGATGCGCATATTGGAATTTATTATAGATAGGATAAATCAAAATATAGTCTGTATTGCAACTATTTTAAACGTTGATGGCATAAGTTGATCTTTTAATAAATATTACAATATGTTTTCACTGAAATTTAACTTAGATAACAACACCAAATAACCCATTGGCTTAGGTTGATATTCTTTAAACCCTTCATATAACGACCTAATTTCAGAATGCTTATGTGTCTAAAAATAAGATTTCATCAAGCTATCTTAAAGATTTAATACTTGTAATATACAGTTACTGGAAATGTTGGAAAATTGCTCCGGAAAAGTCAAGACATTTTTCAAATTCAGTTGGGCTAGACACCCGGTTACATTTGTTTAACTCCTCTTCAGTATTGTAAGCGGCGTTTGAGATAAAGTAAACTAATTATCAACTTTGGACATATTATGTTGCTTTGAATATTCTTATCACTTTAACCAAGCTCATATATTCACACATGTGTGCATACTATGTTTAAGTTAAGCCAGAACATGAGGTTACCATCGCATTCACTAGTAAATAACCCCACTTATATGTCATACTTTTCCTTTCGGTAGTAATGAACACAAATCGAAAAGCAACTCCAATAATATTGATTTAATCTGTTCATACTAAATCTTTGCTCAAATTAGATTATCTTTTTATTTGAAAACATTGTATTGAATTTTCATGATTGTCTCTCATATACCTCATATGATTATGTATTTTAATATAAGAGTTCTGTAGTTTATTGCATTATGTTTACTATACTGTACACTCCGTCATGATTGTAAGGTAGCAACTCACTGGATCAGCCCACGCGGTATGCTATACCTCCTCACATGACTCCAGGATAGTTTGCCTAGGCTACGCCCAAGGCCGGATTTAGAGAAAGCATTAAGTCCTTAAAATATTTCTTGCCTGTAGGGAAGGAGTGATGGGGGAGTGGTTATGTCTTTTTGTGGTGTCCAAATGGTTTGATATACTAAATTAATTTTACTTTATTTTCCCTTTCTAATAAAATCAATTATTTGTTACATACTTAGTTAATTAATTATGTTTGCTATCCTTAATATATGAGCCTGCTTTTTTTTTAGCTGTTAAAGATTTAACCATGCCACACATTATTTTGGCAGCAGTGCTACCCACATTTATTAGTTTTACATGGTAATATAAAGCAGGTCTCCCCCTTTTCAGAATCTTAATTACTGTGAATAGCTAATCATGAATTTATTAATGATCAATTATTATATTCCACACATGTGGTGAAAATAACAAATTAAATCTAAAATATTTTAACTTTATTTTTAGGATGCTAAGTTTAAATTTTTAAAATATAATTTAAGGGTCCCAATCCTTATTTAAAATATTTTATATTATTTCTGGGTAGGAAAAATAAATATGATAAAATTCTATCCATTGGACATATTTTAGTTATAAAAGGTAAATTATTTGTTTCTTCAAAGTTAATATGACTGTATATATAACTTTATGGGACCATAGTTCGATTCCATATTTTATTTAATGTTACCATAACGGCCACAATATAACTATTGGTTAATAGTTTTGATAAATACTTTGAGATTTTAACCATGCCACACATTATTTTGGCAGCAGTGCTACCCACATTTATTGGTTTTACATGGTAACATAAAGCAGGTCTCCCTCTTTTAAGAATATTAATTACTGTGAATAGCTAATTATGAATTTATTAATGATCAATTATTATAGTCCACACATGTGGTGAAAATAACAAATGAAATCTAAAATATTTTTACTTTATTATTAGGATGCTAAGTTTAAAATTTTAAAATATAATTTAAAATTAATATAATTTAAATTATAATACAAAATTAATATAATTTAAAATTATTTAAAATATTTTATATTATTTGTGGGTAGAAAAAAATTATATATATTATAACATCTTATCCATTGTACATATTTTAGTTATAAAAGGTAATTTATTTGTTTCTTCAAAGTTAATATGACTGTATATATAACTTTATGGGACTATAGTTCGATTCCATATTTTATTTAATGTTACCATAACGGCAACAATATAACTATTGGTTAATAGTTTTGATAAATACTTTGAGATAAATTGTAGTTTAATAAAATTTACGTTGATGATTATTTTCAAATAAATTTAATATTTAATGTGTTTTTTTTACTAAATCAATTCCGGAAATTCAAACAATAAAACTGGCCATGTCGTAGGTAAGTATCAAAACAATATCATAATGAGGAGGTTTAAATCATTGAAAAGGAAGGAGAAGTATTGTATATAGTTTACGAGCTTAGAAACACTTTACATGATAGCTCTGCTTTTTTAAAGGTTGGAATGTAAATATCTTTAAGTAAAAACTTTTTGTAGTTCTGTATTGTTTTTAAGAATGTCTGTTTGTTGGCAAAGATATATGGAACTGCATAACCGATGGCGGTTCATTTATTTATATTCTTTGAATATCTGCTAAGGGAGGATCTAGCATATATACAGTCAGCGTTATTTTCCGTGAAAGAAACAGCCAAATTTATTTATATCTGCAACTTACGATCTCTGGACCAGTATTCAGATATATTTTAGGATTATTTGTGTATAATAAAGTGTTTCGGTGTGAGTCCCGGTAAAGGGCCAGCCGACTGTTTGTATACATTTATTGAACAACATAATTACTGTGGTGTAATTTTTATTATTCTGTAGAGTATTTATCCAGGCATTTCTTTAGTGTAATAATTGGGTGTTTCAGTGTGAGTCCTGGTGAAGTGTCAGCCATATATTTGTATTTATCTATGAAACTACTCAACCAATTGCAATTTTTTTACATAGAATATTTCTTCAGCCATGTTTTAAAATGATATAATCAGGTTTTGTGTTGTGAGTTTCGGTGAAGGACCAGCCGGATAGTTTTGTATCTCTCTGGAGCAGCAAACCGATTCCGATGTAGGTTATTATAGTCTATAGGATATTAACCAGGCAAATTTTAACATGATATCCTTGAGTTTTGGGTTTCGAATCCCTGATAAAGTTTCGGATGGATGTTGTATATATGTTATTTAGGATATTTATAACAATATAATCAATTGTGGTGCCGTTTTTTCCAATTCTGTAATTTTAGGTTTTAACATTAATTTAATCAAGTGTTTTGCTATGACTCCCAGGAACTGCTGAAAGGCCTAGCGATAATGGATTTTGTGAGTCAGCTGGAAGGTGAAATTTCATTCTTCCGCGAAGAGGATGGTAGTCCAGAGATAACTATAGGAGAATATTTATAAGTAACATAATATTACCTATTTCAACCACCCAACTACTTATCCAGGCTACACTTCTAAAATAATTTTGGTGGGATAGTGATGTAAAAGATACAAATTAAAGAGGATGTAATCACATTTGCTTGGAGGGAAATTGGAAAACAATTTAGGAAATAATCTCTGAATATTTCCGGCCAGGATTAGAACCCGGTTCCATCAATGAAAATGGATCATATGAGAAAATATATGTCCGCCTGTATACCGATTCAGTAGAATATAAATTATTTACGATATTTCCTAGAATATCTATTTTAATTTCTTATTCTGTTTACTATAAGAAATCAAATATTTAATTTTATGTCTATTTAGAAATGATATTACACGTGTCTATAGGCTATTATTTTGGGGCATGCTTTGTTAAGTTCAATCAATAATGTTTTTACTACAATGAGATTATCAACAATTCTCAGACACACTTCGGTGGCGTAGTGAGCTAACGAACTAGTTTGGTGTTGAACTAGATTGACGAGGATGGGGAGATCAAGGTTCGAATCTCACTCGGGGGAACTGAGGGTGGTTTTCCCTAAATGGTTTTCCAGTCGCCCCCCACGCAAATGTAGGTTAACTTCCTCTAATTATTATTATTATAATTATTATTAGCACCGCGTCTTACTACCCGTTCGGGTTATACGCACTTACGCTAATGTGTAATGGTAGGGTGATTGTGAGATGAAATGGAGGACCTACAGTTTAACGTGGAATCTGAACCACGGTAGAGGCCTGGCATTCCCCTCCTCTAACTTCAACCTTACCAATTCCTTATTAATTAGACTAATTAGTAAATAGGCATATTACCAGAACGGGTAGTAAGGCATGGTGCTAAAAAAAACCATCTCTCAACAAGAATGTATATTAAATTATTTTAAATATTCTTTCCTTGTCCTTAAGATTGACTATATGAAGATTATTTAAGAAACAGTGAAGTTTTCCTGGCATTCAAACATATGAATACATAGTTAGTTCTGTGTGTGCTAGCTGGCCGTGAAAGTCCGACTATAGCGTAGAGTAGTTAAATGGCGCTTGTCTAAAAAGAGGGTTGGATCACATAATTCACTTTATCAAGTAATGCACTAGCCAAATACTGACAGTTTCAAATGCAGTTTATTATTATTATTTAGCACCGCGTCTTACTACCCGTTCGGGTTATACGCTTTAAATACTAATTACGCTAATGAATTAGGAATTGGGAAGGTTGAATTAAAGAAAGTGAACCCACACTTGCGTGGGGGAAGAGCGGAAGACTATTTAGGAAAAAACCCCCCCAGTTCACCCGACCGAGATTCGAACCTCGATCTCCCCGTCCTCAGCAGTCGAGCTCAACACGACTAGCGCGTTAGCTAACTACGCCACCGAGTTCAAATGCAGTTAATATCCATACATATTCTAAACATTTACGTCTTGAAGTAAGCCAACAGTTATTACTCCTTCCAAGATAATTTCAAGAACAAATAAATGATGTATTTTGTTTTATGTTAAAATCTCATACGCCACAAATGAGTATTGGTTACATTTATAATATAAATAATAATTGCTTTCGAAATTATTAATTTTACAAGAAAACGATTTACAGATTTATTGAACGGTAAGATTGTATGACAGTATAGCTCAAACGATCGTATGTTTATCTACTAGACTAATGTTCCCAGGTTCTATTCCTGACATAGTGAAACTTTTATTTTTAGGGAAATGAGTGTTTACTCTTTCAAAGTGATGAGCTAAATGGACGGGGGAGGTTGTGTCTTTTCAAGTTTTCAGATAGTATCAAAGTCGTGTGCTGATTTTATCAGTCGGTTCAGAAAATGCACGTTAAATACCTCAAATTCATGTTTAACACGAAACCTTGGATGCTACGCTGCTCTCTAAGTGAGATAGTTGTCTTATTTTATTCAATAATTAATAAACTAAGGTGTGCTCACTTATATTAAATATAAATAACTTTATCTGGGAACCAAAATAGTTAGTAAAAAAAACTTTCAGCAATATTTCTATGACTTAATAATATACGTTGTTCGGCTAGTTTTCATTCTTTACGCATCTTTAATGTATGCATTGTCATAGATCAAGTGTGCACTTGGTGCAGGCTATTTGGATTTCTTACCTGGGCTATGGGTTGTTAGCATGTGTTATTAATGAGAAAAAGTACTTATGTTTTATATACTCCTAGTTTTAAAGATCTTCCCCAACATTTTTAAAATCCCGTTTATGAGACTTTTTCTTAAGATTATATATATATTTATATATATATTATATATATATTTATATACATATATATTATATCCAAACATTTTATATTTATAATTAAATAAATATATTTGAAGCGCTTACGGTAAAAGTTTTTAAATAATACTACACACATTTGGGTAAAAAAAAATTAACTTATATTTAATGTCTCACAAATTCCGTTATTCGTATTTTTGCTAAATTGTTTCCAACCCATTCCATGTGGGTACGCTAGCATTTAGCTCCAACTCAAGCTTTGGCTTATATGTCTAGCATTTCATATATTGATATCTGTGTAGGACTGAAACAGACATTTAACGTGAGTTTTTTTTATAAGGGTTCTATTATTGGTATGGAACCCAAAACATTAGTGGTGACTTTGAGTGTAAGTTATGTGTGTTTATTATTTTTAACTCTATCATAATTTGTACTGTTATATCATTATAGTTTAAAAACAATTCCGTGCCAAAAACGTTTAATTCTCTTGTAGATTGTATTTTTGTTTTTTATAATTATTTTAGATTGATTTATAATAATGACTGAACCAAAACAAGTAGATTACACGTAGCTATGAAGAATTAGTAGTAACTTAAAAGATTAATCTTACAATAGTAATTTTGGTGGAAATAATGTAATCATATTAAAGGACATATATTTTTTATTATTTCAAGTCTAGACATACAATGTGAATTAAAATACAAATTTTCTAAATAATTAAATCTAAAAATCTTAGTTTTAAATATTTAAATGGGAGGATTTAATTACTCGTTGATATAAATAATGTTGGCCACCCCTGGAGTAGAATAAAACAAAACTAAAGGACGCTTCTCTCCCTTCGCGTGTGAACTGGAGAATAACTTTGGTGAAAGAAACGCACCATTTTCAAGTATGTAAGCAAAAGGGGAAAAATAATTTTTTGAATTCACAAGAAATGCAAGAAATGTGTTTATTTGTGTGAAAACAAAAGAAAAATAGATTAAATCTATGCAATAGAGTCCGTAGCGTGAATGTATAGTAATCCAGTGAGCAGACATTGGTCTCCAAAGCCTATATAATTTTTGTTTACATATGACTAAATAAAATAACTATTTAATTAAGTTGTTGTATTAATAATTGGGTGGTTTTATTTAACATATTTGTCTAAAAACAGAGCGGATACCAAATATATCGCATTTAAAAACAAAGAAAAACTAAAATCTGTAGGGGCCTAAATTTACGTTGAGATGTTGTATGCAGGTGGTTATTTAAAATTAATGTATTTATGAGTTATATATATATATATATATATATATATCATAAAACACCTTTACCTAATAGGACTTAACTAAATATTTATTATTTGGATTGTTAATATTTTATACCTAATAGGTTTGCCTGGCATGTTAAGGTTTAACAACAACAAAAATCCAAAGTATAATTCGGCTTAGTAACAGTACTAAATTCATATAGACAAGTTCTGTTTTATGTAAAACAAAAAAATAAAAAGTTAAATTTGATCTAGCGCGTGACCTGTTTGAGCAATCTATAAACCTATACTAGGTAACTCATGTTTGCGTGTTTGAAACAAGTTAATATTTAAATAATTTCCTTAATGTAATATTCTACCAATTTGGTTAAAATAAAATTAAATGTACACACACACACATATATAGATGATATAGTCATATTAATATATATATATATATATATAAATGATATAGCTAAACAAATCATTCTACATGGTGCACCTATTAAAATAATAGTGTTTTCTCTTATTTACGTATACTGTAGAGTGGCAGGCTTCAATTCAGTTTGTTTCGTTATTTGATACGTCATTCGGTTTCCACTGTTGCCGAATTAAACTCTCGGTCGCTAGCGAGTAACCGGAACAACTCATAGCAGGATATCAATGTTTTAAAATGAGCGCTTCTTTGTACCAGCCTTTCACACACCTTTTACTGGTTAAATGGGTACAATCTCTCAAAGCCTAAAGCTCGTTTAGTTTGATTTAACAATTACAGAGACGTCAGGGTTCAGATCTTGGTTAGATTTAATAATTATATTTTTTACAAAATCGATATTCACAAGATTGTGAGTAATTACATTTCATCTCACAGTCCACCTTCATAATTCCTACTTTGCTACCGTAGTTAATTGTAATAGTCCAAGCGGATAGTAGGACCCATATAATTAAAAAACTATACATATTAAAATCACACAAGAATAAAACGTATTGAAGCTAAGTTTAAAAATATCTATAATACGTTTGACAGAAGACTATGTCCCAACATGTTTCACATTTGTCTGCTGACCTATAACTTTGAGTGTTACACTAGCAAGTATAGCACTGTGACTATATGGTACCAACAGCTTTGAATATAAATGATATGTGATATATTAGTAGGAATTTAGTGTCAATTATGTGATCGTGTGTGGTCATTACTAAATTTACACAAACTCTATTATATAAATAAAGAATTTAAATTATTGATACAGAATATGTTAGAAAAATTGTCTAGTTTTTCATCGTGCCGAGTTTAACCAAGTATAATATAATTACGATTACTAGAAACCACTATCAGCCTACAACACAATAGTTTAAGAAACTCTTGCAAATAATGACTGTCCCTGTAGTAACATCTGTCTCTCCCTTCCCCTTCTAAACACATACATCTTTTAATGTAGTAAGTATATCTATGCTACTTTTGTGATGGATCAAGAAACTTTAGCATTTTTTTATTGTTTAATTACCATTACAGTTATGTTCCCCTATATCTATAAAGGAAAAAAGGAACGGAAAATACTATACATTTCCCCAAGCTAGATTATAGTTAAAGTAATATGGAAAGTGCAGATTAAATAGCTCAAATAAATAAATAATATGAGGTTGGGTTTCGAATCTCGGTCAGGTCCAGTGAGAGTGATTTTTCTTAAATGGTTTCCCACTCTCCTTCCAAGCAAATGGGGGTATATTATCTCTAATATGTTAGCTTACTCAAACCAACCCCATAATAATAATTGCCAATTATATGTATAGCCTGAACAGGTGTTAACAAGCAATGATAAGATAAAAATAATATTAAGACCATGGTCTAATTAGATTGCCAGGAGCTGTCTTCACTTCCCCAACAGGATACGGTGATACGGTGATACAGGTGGTTTGGCCATGATAGTGACGACAGATGGTGATCCAGTTGTGTTAAGCCAAGATAGTGACGACAGATGATGATCCAGGTGGTGAAGCCAGGATACTGACAACAGAGGGTGATCCAGGTGGTTAAGCCCAGATAATGACGACATATGATGATCCAGGTGGTGAAGCCAGGATACTGACAACAGAGGGTGATCCAGGTGGTTAAGCCAAGATAATGACAACAGATGATGATCCAGGTGGTTAAGCCAGGATACTGACAACAAAGGGTGATCCAGGTGGCTAAACCAAGATAAAGACGACAGAGGGTGTTCCAGGCGGTGAAGCCAGGATACTGACAACAGAGGGTGATCCAGGTGGTTAAGCCAAGATAATGATGACAGATAATGATCCAGGTGGTTAAGCCAAGATAATGACGACCGATGTTGATCCAGGCGGTGAAGCCAGGATATTGTCGACAGATGGTGATCCAGGTAGTGAAGCCAAGATACTGATGACGTATGTTGATCCAGGTGGTGAAGCCAAGATACTGACAACATTTGATGATCCAGGTGGTTAAGCCAGGTTACCGACAACAGATGATGATCCAGGTGGTTAAGCCAGGATACTGACAACAGATGATGATCCAGGTGGTTAAGCCAGGATACTGACAACAGAGGGTGATCCAGGTGGCTAAACCAAGATAAAGACGACAGAGGGTGTTCCAGGTGGTGAAGCCAGGATACTGACAACAGAGGGTGATCCAGGTGGTTAAGCCAAGATAATGATGACAGATGATGATCCAGGTGGTGAAGCCAAGATACGGACAACAGATGTTGATCCAGGTGGTGAAGCCAAGATAATGACGACAGATGGTGATCAAGGTCGTTAAGCCAAGTTAGTGACGACAGATGGTGATCCAGGTGGTTAATCTAAGAGATGAAGTATGATTTATAACCAGCCAATTACACATAGTCCAACATCCATTGAACCAGAAGCAAAAGTATAGCACGTAATTAACAAATCAATAACGTGTCCAAAATCCTTCTGCTTACACAACACTTGCTAATCTTCTTGGCATATAATTAATAAGTCTTGCGACATACCGTGGACTGTCAGAGAGCTCTTCTCAAGCAGCTTCAACTTCATCCCACAGTTGATTAGAACACCTGATATCCATATTACGTTCACGAAGAATCCTATTCATTTCTGCCCATACATTCTCGATTGGTTTCATATAACAGTCCCATGGAGGCCATGGAATAACATCAATGTCCCCCCCTCACAACACTTGCTAATCTTCTTGGCATATAATTAATAAGTCTTGCAACATACCGTGGACTGTCAGAGAGCTCTTCCCAAGCAGCTTTAACTTCATCCCACAGTTGATTAGAATTCCTGATATCCAGATTACTTTCACGAAGAATCCTAGTCATTTCTGCCCATACATTCTCGATTGGGTTCATATCACGGCCACATGGAGGCCATGGAATAACATTAATGTCCCCCCCATGATCTGCAAACCACTGCTGCACTAACCGAGAAGTATGAATAGGTGAGCGATCGTGTTGATAAACAATTGTTCCTACGGGATATCTTTCCCGTACAGACGGCAACATCACGTTATCCAAGATACTCATGTATTGCTCCTTATTTAAATGTCCATCTATTTTCCACATTACACCCTCACCAGCGTGTGAAATCCACCCCCAACTAGAGACAGAGAAGCGACCACTATAGCGGCGTTGATGCACATAGGATGGTTAAAAACGAGCATTTTTAGGGCGATAAACTAGCCCACGACCATCATTTGATGAACTCGTCAGTAAAAATAGCTCTCCTCCAAAATTCTAATGGCCGTTCTAAGTTTTCTTGGGTGAAATTCATTCGAGCCAGCTTCTGTCGTTCTGTTAGTAGCTGTTTTGAAGCAGCAGTAAATGACTGGAGCCCTCCTTCTCTTAAGCACTCTAAAATTGTGTCTTCTGACAAATTTACCCCAATCCCCCCATGATCTGCAAACCACTGCTGCACTAACCGAGAAGTATGAATAGGTGAGTGATCGTGTTGATTAACAATGGGTCCTACGGGATATCTTTCTCGTACAGATGGCAACATCACGTTATCCAAGATACTCACGTATTGCTCCTTATTTAAATGCCCATCTATTTTCGACATTGCACCCACACCAGCGTGTGAAATCCACCTCCAACTAGAGACAGAGAAGCGACCAGTATAGCGGCGTTGATGCTCATAGGGTGTTTGAAAACGAGCATTTTTAGGGCGTATAAACCAGCTCACGACCATCATTTGATGAACTCCATACCTTCTCATCAGTAAAAATAGCTCTCATTCCAAAATTCTAATGGCCGTCCTAAGTTTTCTTGGGCGAAATTCATTCGAGCCAGCTTCTGTCGTTCTGTTAATAGCTGTTTTGAAGCAGCAGTAAATGACTGGAGCCCTGCTTCTCTTAAGCGCTATAAAATTGTGTCTTTTGACAAATTTACCCCAAACCGCGCAGCAATCTGTCTGCTCGTTAAATATGGGCTTGCCTGAGCTACAGAAACTAGCGCGGCGTCTTGTTCCCGAGTAGTTTTACGTGAAGCACCTCCACCATGATGACACTTGAGGCTGTTTTCATTTTCCCATCTAGATTTCTACAACGAAGCGGTTTTTCGCGATCACGGTATTTCACGCGAAATTTCACTGTTCATGTACCCTGCCTCCACTAAACCCAGAATCATGATTTTATCAGCTTCACTTAAACGTCCATATCGTTCCATGGCTGAATTAACTGTGAACAATAAGTTTTAGCCACAGTTCAAACCCTCCAAGGGTAGATGTTTTGTTTTGCTCTCCCACTTAGAAACAACAACGGTTGGTCAAATGACCCGTCTTTTCGAGGTTTCCATCATGTGAAAGTTTTCACTCCTATGAACCACTTCTGGGCATGTAAATAATAAATAATTTGCCCAGTCGTTTTATAAAGCATATAATATTATTGAAGTTATAAAATACATACAATTAACATTATAAAAGCAAAATTATAGCCTACTGGACTTTAAACATTAACTGTCGGTATAGATAAACACTAGGTACAAATTTTCGGCATATTTAATTTGGTTTTTTAATCAAGGTAAATTCGAGGTTTGAATCCCAGATAGATGGACTGGGAATGTTTCTCCCAAATTTTTTTTAAACCATACCCCTACAAAATTTTGGTTATATAAACTTTACAAACTATATTTTCCTCAACGCTACTCAATTAGAGTAATTAACTTATATATGTGTATGTACAAAACGCCAAGAACGACAATAATTAGTAAGGACCTTACAGTAAAGTTATAGTCGCAAAATGGTCCAGGACTAAGGTATCGGACTTATATGCTGGGAGTCCGGGGTTCAATCCTCGGTCGCGGCACAGATTTATCTGAGTGCCAAAACCTTCCTTTGACCTTTGACAAGACGTGTATTAATCACAACTTTTGAATGTGTAGACTCCAGCGTGGTTCGTATCCCACATTAAACTCTAGGTCCTCCATTTTATCTCACAATCACCCTACCATTACACATTAGCGTAAGTGCATACAACCCGAACGGTTAATAAGACGCGGTGGTAATAATAATAATTATGGTATACAGTCGCAGTGAAAACAGCAATCGTCAATTCATTTAACGTGGTGAAAATATTTTTATTTAGAGACGTTTTTCATAATATTCA
>CABFVX010008609.1:0-23028 GCA_902151425.1 Timema shepardi | reverse complement strand
ATTGTTTTTTGACTAAATAAAATTGTTATTTTCAACCAGGTAAATCTTTACCTAATTTACTGCCTCTCTCACCTTATAGATATTAAAGGGGGGGGTTGCAACACATATTGAATTAAATATAGTTTAAAAATGGCACTAGGTTATGGGAATTGAAACTGCGGTCCTTGGCTTAGCGCTTGCCTGGGCAAATTTTTAGGCTGCATTGAATTTCGAAATATAGGTATGGACCTTTAAATGAAATACGATTTTTCGGTTAAAGTAATTTTTTTTTTATGAATCATGTATTTAATGTCAGATGTAAGATCTGGTAGTTTATATTATTAGAACTGCTTATAAATGTGTATATGTGTGTTGAAGAGGAATTTAGTAGTCTTCCATAAGAATATAACTTATAATTCTGGTATATTTAGCACTTAAATATTTTTTCATAGATAGATTATTATAGCTTGTGGACTGCTTAAAACTACAACATGTAATATGCCCAGAGCTAGCTTAGCGTGCTCTGCCACTGGGCTGTCCAAGGCCGTAGCCAGCCAATAATTTCAGGGGGGGCGGGGGTGTTTGGTGGATACATCCACCAATTGCCAGAAGTTAGAAAAAATTCTAGATAATAAACAGTTCTAGAGGTTATTTGAATTGTTTTTTTATGCCACCATGACCTCCTAACTGACAAAGGCTAAGACAAATTATAAATATTAAACGCCCCTAGAATCTCTCTGAAGTGGTTTTATTTTTTGCAACATAACACCATAACTGCTGAAGGCTAGGAAAAATTATAAATACTAAACACTTCTTGAAGTGATCTGAATTTTATTTTATAGTAACATAGCCCCTTGACTGCTGAAGACTAGGAAAATTTCTAGATATTAAACACCTCTAAAAAATTTCTGAAGTGTTTTTTATGGTAACATAGCCCCTAACTGCCGTTGGCTAGGAAATATTCTAAATATTAACACCTCTAGAAGCTATCTGAAGGGCTTTTTGTGGTAACAATTAACAAATTATGTCAAAAGAGATAGGAAATAGCGGATTGGAGCTGAATGGCTCTTTACCTTTTATTCAAGACACTTTTAACAAAAAGTATAGTTTCAAATAACCTTGCCATAATTCTCCGTGTTTCTTATTAACGGCACAAGAATGCAAGTCATCCTTCTGATATTGACGTGCCGGGAAGATGCTGTTAGTTTGCAAGTCATCTTACCGCCGTCAGCTAGCTAAAATTGAATGTCACAAGTCACCTTTACGAAAACATTTTGAATATTGCTAGCCCATTTAATGAAAATCTACCTTTTTTTTATGTGTACATCAATGTTTATAAAACTCGATAGAAATTAATTGTTTCCATAAATTTTGTTCTCTCGAACACAATACAAAATAAATATCAATATATATTTTTTATGTGTATATTATCAAGCCTCTTTTACGATTTTGGGTATTTAAATTAGTTATATCTCTTTATTCTATGATATTGTTTGAGTGATAAACTTTGCTATTGAGTTTTTCTCAAAAAAATTAAAATTCTTACGTTATTGGGCCAGTTTCAAAGAACTAATAATTATTGTCTATAATATTTAATAAAGTGAACTTTATATGTAAATCTGTTATTACCTAACAAAGGAAACTGATATTTTTTAAGTGGGGGACCCAAGAAAGATAAAAAAAACCTGAGGAGTGAGGGTTAATGTTTAAATGCGTTACAAGTTTGATTATAAGGAGGGGCAACACAGACACACATAAAAACACACGTACAAGGTTATAGCACTAGCATCGGTGGGCACGGGGACTAAACGTCAAGCTCATCTAGTTTGATTTGCCGGTGGCTGGCAAGATGGATTTTAAATCCCGGCCATATTTATTGAGTGCGGTTCCCCACTCTCCTTCCGTGCACGTAGATTTCCTCTAAAATATTACCTTCCTTAACCAGACCCTATTATTGTAACATTTTATGAAACATTCTAAAATAATAGTAGAAAAAAGGAGTGGTTATAATGAAATTTAAGATTTAGATAAGTTGAACTAGAAAATTATAAAATTAATTTATAAATCAAGCATTTAATGAAGAGGTTGATGTGTTAAGTGAAATTAACAAGCACAAAAATGTACAATTTGAAGAAAAAAATTATAAAGAAATATAATGTATGATCTGAACAATTATATAAAAGTACAATGCATCATCAACTAACATATAGTGCTCAAAAGAGTTGATAAATAGTCTTAAAACATAAGTTGACATATTGAAATATTAATATAAAAATATAATATACAATATAACGTAATATGAACAATGTTCTTCTTCTTATTATTATTATTAGCACCGCGTCTTACTACCCGTTCGGGTTATACGCACTTACGCTAATGTGTAATGGTAGGGTGNACAGTTTAACGTGGAATCCGAACCACGGTGGAGGCCTGGCATCCCCCACATTCACAAGATGTCTTGTCAGACGTGAAGGAAGGGTTTGGTAATCAGATAAAAACAATGTTCTTAAGTCCAGATCTGTGATTAAAATAAAGAATAAAAATTAAGTTAACATCTGCCAAACTGATTTGAGAATTAATTAAAGTATGTGTGCAATATAGACTAATTTAAGTCTTATCTGTGTCTGTGTCCCGTTACTCCTTTTTGAAATTCAACAGCGGAAAAAGTCTGGATTACTTCATTCCGACATGTTTCAGTACTATGGTACCATAATCATCGAATTTTGTCGTTGTGAAAAACACGATGTGTTGTAATGACAGCTAGATGTTAATCGGGACTTAAGAACATTGTTCATATTACATTATATTGGGTATTATATTTTTATATAAATATTTAATATGTCAACTTTTGTTTTAAGACTATTCATCAACTCGTTTGAGCCTTATATTTTAGTTGATGATGCATTGTAATTTTATATAGTTGTTTATATCGTACACTATTTTTTTTATAAAAAAATGTATTTAATTGTACATTTTTGTGCTTGTTAATTTCACTTGGCACATCAACCTCTTTATTAAATACTTGATTTATAAATTAATTTTATAATTTTATAGTTCAACTTATCTAAGACTTAACTTTCCTATTATTGTAATTAAATAAGGAAAGCCCGGACGGGTAATAAGACGTGTGGCAAAATAATAATGAGAAGATGTTCAATAACATTTCAGTGACCTAGGCCTATTAATTGCTTTCTTTCATTTGTAAAAATTAATTTGTCTGAATATTGGTAGATTTTCTAAAACTCTTTGTGTCTATAGGTAGCAAATAATAATTTCAAATGTATAGTCTTATACATAATAACATGTAATGTATATACATTTTAACGATTGTGCGTCACAAGAAGTGTTAGACCTATGAAAAAGTATGCTCGACTTTATTTGAGTGATGGATGTATGTACAGTACAATTATTCTAACTGAATTAAATGCAGTTTATTAAAGTATAGTTTATTTTTACCTGCACCTGCTCACACTATCAATGTTTATAATCCTGTTCCCTTAACTTAAATAGTATAAGTGGCTTAGGGAAAGAACTTGAAATTATTCCCAATGATCCTCTCGTTCCGTGGTAAAAATAGTTTTGTTTACCAATAGCAAATACTTTGCCACTTGTCCTAAGTTAAATATATGAAACTGGAATAAAATAGGTTTATTTTTTCATGAAAAACCGACTGTCTTTGGTTCATATCATATGTGGCAGCTCTATCTAACCCAGCTTAGTCAACATTTCTTGATTTTAAATTTATCATATAGAAAATTATTTTATAATCATGGACATTTTTGACCTGAAGATTATGATATATCTTGTTTTATATGCACTTCCAAACTAAAAATAATAAAATTGTTTCCACAAATCTGTTTTTCCCATGTCTTTCTCTCTGTCCATCCATGTGCCTATTTGGGTCTCCAGCCAAAACAATTTGTGGATTTTGTTTAAGCTTAAACCATAGAAGATATATACTAAGTTGTATAATTAAATATTTAGAACAGATTGTACTCAAGGTAGTCCAAGTTTTTGATAAATAGTTAATATGTTAAAATAGGGATAGAACTTGACACAAACATTGTAAACCTTTGGAAACCAATCTTATAACTTAAAGAATAGATTATATATTAAACCTGTTTCACATATACTTAGGATTATTTTGTTAGTGTGTTATAAATAATCTGTATAATACAAAGGGACCAAAATGGTGACTGAAGTATTTAATTATATTTTAACCAGAAATGGTAGGCCTCTTTATTGGGTCAGTTACATATTGTGGGTAATTTAACTTGGCTATATTACATATTGCCAGCTTAGTGAGCAAAATCTCATAGCTCCACTTATATGTGATTTTTACATTTTACTGCTCTCTTTTGGAGGGTGTGTCACATTGTGTGCTATGAGAAGCCCTTAACTAAAACATAAAATTAGCAATGCTCACCAAACCACATAATGGTTCCAACAACCACTAAGAAACATATATAATCACAAATTAAATTGTATCATATTTAGAGAAACAAAAGTGTGAAACTAATCAACGCGAGAAAAATACTAGGGAAAAAAATCATACTATCTAAGAAGTTCAAAAATCTTAGAGTTATAATTGCTTCAAAATCATTAGTTGACTATTAAATGTACCCTCTATTTACGCTGAGAGGTAACAAGCTATTTTGTAGTCTATAAAATAAGGTCATATCATAATCGGTCAATAATTGCTATCTTTCACGGTAAACGGGGTGTACAGGAAAGAAGTAAATAAAGCAGCACATCGCAAGTAGATAATACTTTCTGTGTTTGTGTATGTCTTTATGTGAGAATCATTTTGTAGGAAGGTGTGAACAGTCGTGTGTGTCCCGGAAAGGATATGTATATATATAAAAAGTAGAATATTGACTAAAGTATTCCTTTAAAAAAACAATCAAAACTATGCGTTAGAAATATATCTAAATTCTTGCTACCCAAGTTTCATAGACAGTTTCTGCGTTTTAGCCCTTTATACACTATTTACCCAAATTTGCTAGACAAATACACCAGTGTGTGTATCAAACACTCCTAACATTCAGCTCATGACAAAAAAAACCTCTTAAAACATAATGTTTTATCTACGCACAGTACATCATCCCCAGTAATTATGTAAGATGATGTTGTCTGCTCCAGTACAAGTAAATAATGTGTATATGAAACATGTGATGATTGCAAAGAAAGTAAACATTAGTTTAATCTAGCTGAAAATATATGGACTGAAAATATTTATATTTTGGAATGGATAAGTGCAAAATAAAAATAAAAAGATCGTACTCAGTTTGTTAGAGGGAGAAAAAGTTTGAGATGAGTTTCCAAAAGTTGACCCTGAATATGATTCCCCATGTTTTTCGTACCAATAGGAAATATATTTTGACATTTATCAATACCAAACAATAACAAAAATTAAAATTAATTGTCATTCAACAAACTAATGATGTATTTCGATTTTTCGGACTACTGTATGTTTTGATAGAGAGGAAGTAAAAGCAATGCATTTGGAGCTTACCAGAAACAGGATATATATGTATAAGAAAATTCTACTACAAACTCATTATCATGTTAGTCCATTTTTGAAATTTTGGATCATGAGGCATAAATATTTTTTGGAACCAAGTGAAACCCGTATTAAAATCCTGGTGGGTGCCTAGTATCTTTCTAATCTGGTTGACTCCCCTGAAAATACAAAAATATCTTAACCATTTCCTCCCTCATAGCTAATCTAAAATATTTTAGCTTATTTATTTGTTTGCTAACTTATTCTAGGGCAATAGTAACTTAAAAGTTCACTGTCACACTTACAAAAGTACGGCACCTATCCCTACTGTTAAACCTAATTGTTTCTTGATTGTTTTTTTGACGGTGGAAGCTGATAACTTCCACGCCCAAACCCCTCTCCTAACGACTGTCCACAACTGCTTATTCAACATAGTCACAGCTTTAACTTTTAACCTTGATATATAAAAATATATAATGGAAATTCATTGTTTTTGGATATGACAAAGGTCTCATTGACGGTGCTCATGAGAACTGCGGATATGTTTGTGTGACGCAGAAGACACATTGGGACTTCTTCCCAAATTGTGAATGAACTGGAACAAAGTTTCCCTCACGTTGAGTTGATTAAAATTTACTAGCAACATCAGTATCAACATTTCAGGATATTTAATCACTAGGTTACATTGTCATTATTCTACATGCTACATCTGAGAACTCGGCTTCTTTCAGTGCCCGGTGCGTTCTGCCTACAAGTATCGCGTGTTTGGTAGAAGAGGAGTTCTATTCCGCGATATTAGTCTATTTAGTTGGCTTACTATGAGTGCATAGTAATTATGTACTGTAGACATTCGCTTTTGATTCGTGTTATTTAAGCTTAAGATTTTCCATAATAATAATAATAATAATAAGCTAAAACTCCTGATACATAATAAAGTAATATTCGGGGCACTTATACAACTCTAGAATCATATAATTAATGTTAGATTAATTTTAAAGGTCCCTGAAAAGTAACAACAGTCACTATCATATATCAAAGGGTACATGCACGTATTCACCAATTTTTCAAATAGGAAACAATGTGCAATAAAAGATAAAATAAATATTCTAAGTAAAGTTACTGTTATCACAAGTTTAATAATATATTACAATAGGCCAATATAAATGTTTGTTTCCATGTATATTCAATCAATTATAAGCTTTTGACCATAAAAAATAAACATAGCAATGTCTTAAATCAAATAAATAAGCTAGTAGTAATATGTATTTTAATATACAAATAACAAAATAATAATAATAATAATAATAAATAACCCTAAGAAAGTCTGAGAAAACATGAAACTCTCTTTATTCTAACTAACATTGCTGTCTCAACATTTAAATAAATACAATGTGTTTTGATACTAACGTTCATACTAGTATTAATTATTAATAATATGTTATTATTTTGTATTAAAATGTTCAACGATTCACTAACTAAAACTAAATGACAAAATATATAAGTATTTATGACAAGCCTAGTACTAAACATATAATCAGCATCGATGGTATCATGGTTTAATACGTCACTCTCGTATTAAACTAGCTTGCTGGTGAAGGAGAGATCTGGGTTCAAATCATGGTCAGGTGTATGTAGGGTGCATTATTTCAAAAACAGTTTCCAACTTTCCCTTAACGCTAATGCGGGTACATTTCATTTAAATTGATATTTTCCTTATCCCTATTCAGCTAGAATATTTAATGTATGCACTTAGCTCGATCGGCTAGTTAGACGTGGGGAAATAACATAAACAACATTTAAACCACGAAACGTTTTGACACTAAACAGCCGACTAGCATCCCTCAATGTTAGACTCGTGTGCAGAAAAATTAAAATCAATCCACTCCTTACTTTGTTTATGTCTGAAATCAAACCTAAGTTATTTTTCTTAAGTTTAGTAGATATATTTCCGTTTGCTCAAAAGTTATGTGTTTAAAGTCAAATACATTAATCCCCTAAGATATTTAATATAATATTAGCATCACGTCTTACTACCCGTTCGGGTTGTACGCTTTTAAGTACTAATTACGCTAATGAATTAGAAATTGGGAGGGTTGAATTAGAAGAAATGAACCCACATTTGCGTGGAGGGAGAGTGGAAAACCATTTAGGAAAAATCCCCCCCAGTTCACCCGACCGAGATTCGAACCTTGATCTCCCCGTCCTCAGCAGTCGAGCTCAACACGAGTAGCACGTCAGCCAACTACGCCACCGAGGCGGGTGCTAAGATATTTAACTACAAATAATATGATTAATAATGACGAAATCATTATCATGTTTTGACAAAATGAGTCTACCACCTAAAAATAAGGTTAAAAATAGTTGTATTTCTCATATCAGACATTTTAAGAAGTCTGTCTTTACGTCACTGGACCTAGGTTCACACCGACGTTTAGTTAGGCAAGGTTGTCTCTGGACTTATGAACCTCTATAAAAACACGTGGGAGGTATCTACCTATAGTGTAAGGTATATAGCCGGCTTACATCATCCACCGGCAGTCATTCTGTACCGAGACACAACCAAGGACACTACCACCGAAATAAAGGTGAGAATTCTCGCAGAGCATGTATTATCTATAGAGGCCAACATAACTTTACTGACAGCACAAACAGCACAAACACACAATATATCATACCACTTTGGGAATAAGTACAAACTTGATCATATACACTCGTTCACCTATTTACGGCTCCTAGTAATTAAACCTAGGATTTTTAGCTCAGCAGACAAACGAGACATTTAGTGATTAACATAATATATTAAGTGCCTTAGTCTGACATTTTACTTTCTCCAGCAGCGCATCTGTCTGCTGAGCTAAGGGTCCTGGACAAGATTCCCGTCACACCACTCAAAAAAATAGAATTTAAAGATTGTTTCATTCATCGTCCACAGTGATGGATGTTTGAAGACTGGGGGTTAGTGTGTTGTGCCTGTTCTAGGATTAAGTAAGTTTGTAAGTCGTGAGTTGGTGTTTTTTATTATTATTTTCACCCCGTCTTACTACTTGTTCAGGATATACGCATTTATGATAGTAACTATAATGGGATAAGTATGAGGAAGGACGCATTTTATAGGTAACTACCCGAATTTGCATGGCAATAAAGTGAGAAAGCGTTTAGGAAAAAACACCCTCAGTAGACCCAGCTGGAATTCGAACCCCAATCTCCCCGCCATTAGCAGGCCAGACTAACATGAGAGTTATTCCTTAGATAGTTCGACTATTGAACTGGTGGTGCTATAGTAAAGTGATTCAGAAAGTACAAGTTAAATAGGCCTAATTAAAATAATAATAATAAATATTAGCTGCGTATGTTGGTACAGGAGTAAATGTATAGGGCCTACCAGCGTCCCCAAATGTTTCGCCAAAATTATTATTGTTATCAATTGATAATAATTTAGTGTTTCTACTTTCTACATTCAATTTGTGATCTCTATATAGTATTTTTTTTTCTATGCATCCTCTACGAAAGGTTTCCTTAACGCAACAAGCGCTCGGACATGAGAACGTTTCATGAAAAGCTCGCCACGAAATATCAAGAATGGAACAAATGATAGTACTATGTTTAAAAGATTGACAAATACTCTCCTCCCATTCATTTTGAATTTGAAGTCGCAAGCCGGCTCTCAAAATTGATATCAAGCACTCAACATGTCACACATGTCTATCACAGTTGTAATTACTTATAATGCTAAAATGTCTACCACCAGCCGGTTGCGCTACTGTACACGTAAAAAGGTGTATTTATTTAATAATTCTCAAACGTGTATGTTCTTTTGGACGAACATGATCGCTTTTTACATCAAGCACAAATTAGTTTTTTATTTATCTTCACTTGGTAACACATATTTAAGATTGTAGTCATTTGTTTACTTATGATTTTTGGAATGACTCAACATTTGTTGAAATTAAGTTTGTAAAATGTAGCCATGTTTGTTCAGATATTTTTTTGTGTGGAACCACCTAAAGCGTGGTGGATAGTTGGATCTTTTATCTTGGTGATAAATGATTTGTCTTTCATTGAAAGCTATGGCGGCAAAATGTAAACAGCGTTGAAGGACGTTACCTTGTCCAAATTTAATACAACAAAAGGAAATTAACATTTGCCGCTCACGAATCCTCTTTAAGATACACACCCACCTCAGTGGCGTAGTTAGCTAGCGCGCCAGTTTCATGTTGAGCTAGACTGCCGAGAACGGGGAGATCGAAGTTCGAATCTCGATCTGGTGAACTTGGGGTGGTTTATTCTAAATGGTTTTCCACTATCACGCCACGAAAATGCGGGTTCACTTCTTCTATATACAACCTGCCCAATTCCTAACCAATTAGCTTACTTAATATTATTATTAATAGTAGTAGTAGTATTAGTATTATTAAATTAAATAAACACTTTTATAGGCCTATATATGTTAATAAAGGACATCCAGTGACAGTGTACCTTCTTTTGAGATACATTATTATCTCGAATAAAATAAGAAAACTGACTACACACAATAATTATATGAGTAAAAGATTATAAAAACACTAAAAAAAACCTATCAAATAAATCATGGATGAGCTATTTTATTAAAAAATGTTTAAACTCCGTAATATCTTTAAAAAAATTAGACGGGAATTATTTATTTCAATGTCTTCGTATTAACAATGCTATATTGAACTCATTTGCTTTTCTAGTTTTCTAAATCATTTTAAAATAATTAATATTTAATCATTTCATATGTGAAAATCAAGAAATACTTTTAAGAATGGCCTTTAGAACACGTCATTGAATAAGCGAATCTAATGTAACACAATTTTAAGAACTCTCCATTCATCAAGCTAATCTGATGTAACATTACCTTAAGAATAATAATCTTTGAACAAACTAATCAAATGAAACACGTTCTTAAGAACACATCGTTGAAGAAGCTAATCTGATTTAGCATGATCGAGGTCGTAGCCCCTGAAGGTGTCACGTTTTAAAGGGTAATATTTTTAATACGAGTGAGCCGGCGAGTTTACCGAATAGCAATTTTTCGAAAATCAGTTTTTCGGAATTCAATTATTCGAAGTTTTAATTCTCGAAAACCAATTTTTTGGACTAATAGTTTTTCGAAAATATCTTTTTAGAAAAACAATTAGGTGAAAATAATTTTTTCGGAATAAATTTTTCGGAAATAAACTTTTCAAAATGCAGTTTTTTCGAAAACCAATTTTTCGATCTTGAAATTCTTCGAACGAGAAGTTTTTCGACAATGAATCTACCTCAAATTTATCTTTCAAAATAAATGTTTCAAAAAGAATATTTTCAAAAATACATTTTTCGAACTATTAGTTCGAAGTATAATAAAAATCTAACTTTCCATGCAAGGCTTAGTAATTTTAAATAATTTAAAAATTACATTATGAAATAATTTACTAAGAATTGTGCTTGATCTGAAAGCAAGTTAAAGTGCGCTGCTCATTAAAACATTATAACTTTTCTTTAAACCAACTATACTTTTCTTAGAAAATTAATGTAGGTGAGCTATTGAAATGGTCCCTCAGATCTTTTTTTTAACTGTTGATGCGCTTAGAGAACGATCTTCACTTTATTTTAATTTTTTTCATTCTATGTCTTTAGAAGTTATTTAAAGTTTATTTATAAAATATCACATTTGAGAATTTAAGAGGCGAGTGAAATCAATTTAGAGTGGGGCATAGTTATTCCCGGTGGGGAAAATAGTTTCAGGGGAAATACCCTTCCTCGGTTCTGCCGCCACTAGATATTTCTCTATTTACGTACTCGATGTAAATTTTTGGAACTTGGAGGGAGGATTCGCTATGTATGTTTCTAAATGTTAATCAACTGTTTATCACTTAAAGTGTTTAATCCCTGACCCTTATTACCATTCAAATAAATTCCAGATAACTTCTAGAGGCATTTAATATTCGTAATTTTTCTTTGCCTAACGCATACCACCAATTTAGTTTTGGACTGGCTACGGCTTTAAGTTGAGAACACTTAATCGAAAAGGCTAATTTGATGGAACATAACCTTTAGAACACTTCAATGCATCAGCTAATCTCTTATGGAACTTAACCCTTAAACCCATCCTCTAAATATCTAATCTGATATAACATAAACTTTAGAAAAGGTAATCGAATAAAATAATTACGAGAACATTTCATAACACAATCTAATCTACTTTAATATTACAGATGAATGACAGGTGCAGAAAAGAGGTTTTACGTCTGTTTTAAAGTAAATATAGTTAATCAGAAAAGCCGACTTGAGAATACAAGCTTGAGTTGTTTTTTTCCCCCTAAGATCAAATGGGTGAATGGCGAAACTCCGTGAGAAAGTGTGGTAAACCTAAATAGAACTCTTTTTATATTAGGTGCCTCTATAAGTCAATCAGAGGCATTGTCTCTGATCTAAAATTAGGTTTTTACCAAACTCACAATAAATTATATGTTCACCCAAATGTACACAAATAAATCATAAAGTATTTCATTGTCAAGGTTTAAGTAGTTATTTTATCCAAGAATTTGGGATGGTACATTGCAACTATGACGGATTTTGGTTAAAATAAGACTTTAAAAATACAAACATTTTTGCTGTTGACAATAGTAACATTTTACTATATTAAAAGTGTTACTCTACAAAGATAATATACATCGAAAGTGACAGCTGCAGGTTACATGATTTGGTGTACGAATACTTGAAAGTAGATCTAGTAGCTATTCTATAAAAACTTCTTACCAGGAAAATTGTATTGTATATATCCTATAGCTAACTTGAAAGGTCGCGAGCTCACCTTTATGAGCCACATTATGATGATAAGAGAAGGCCATACTGTAATTGGTCACATTAAGTTTGATAAAGACCCATTATATTGGGGTAGATTGGTTGTTTCTTTCTACTCTTGTAACATAAGCTAGTTTACAAGCCGTATGCTTATACAATAATATCAGCAAGTGTATTTTGAATAACGATAATTAAAATGAAGATACGATAATTCTAGGTGTGTTTCAGAGCGCTGCCACGAGTGTCATTTGTCAGAAACAGTGTTGATCTTCAGAGCGATCCCCGCAGATAGATATCCACAATGTTGACCCTGGTTCTGTTCGTAGGCATATTGGGTCTTATTCTGTACAAGCTTACCAGCAAACCTAAAAACTTCCCTCCAGGTAAGATATAAAATAATATTAAAGCCCGCTTCGGTGGTCGCATGGTTTAACTCGCAACTCTCACAGTAGACTAGACTTCCGAGGGCGGGGAGATCGAGGTTTGAATCTCGGTCGGGTGTACTGAGGGTGGTGTTTCTAAAATGATGTTCTACTCTACCTCCACACAAATGCGGATACATTTCCCCTAAATAAAAACTTTCTAATCCCTAAAACTATCAGCGTAGTTAGTACATAAGTGTATAGACCGGATGGGTAGTAATATGCAGTGCTAAAATATATTTGTTTTAATAATAATATTAAATTCGTCCTTTTGACCTTGAAACTATGATGGATCTTGACACTTTATCATTTGTCTTTGAATTCGGAAAAATGGGGTTCGAAACTGTTTGATGGACTTCGTTTGTATATTTTGATATTTAGATTTTATACCGGTATGGTCATACATCGCGTCGAGACAAAATCATTATTTTAAATCTAGCTCTAATATTAATGGTGGCTTACAAATGATATAGATATCGCAGTGTAGGCCTACTTGTTTTCCGGAGATAAATTCAATGGAGGTTTTTTTTTTCTGGTGACCTGATATTTGAACGTCTTGTTCAAAATTATATTATAGGCCTACAATAGGCCCTATCAGAATGTGTGTAGTCACAATATTGTGGCACACTATTTTAAATACAAAAATACTTATTTTTTCATGAAAGATTCAAAGTATTTCAGGAACTATTGGAGTTACAATTAGAAATTTTTGTTTCCACGCGTCTTATAACCTATCCGGGCTATTCAACTTATTATGGGATTTCTGAACGTCTGAAACACTTCACAATCCTCTAAAACCCTTGGTCCTTATTTTAGTCCAGAGCTTTGTTTATGTAATAGGACCTATTCGATTATATAATAATAATAATATTTTCCCAAAGGAAACCATTTGAGGAGGGTTTGTTTTAATAAATTGCGCCATCATTCCCCTGAGTTAAAGTATCTAACACTACAATGTGCAAGGTTTATTTCCGATCATTTAGTTCTGAGTTAAAAGTAAACCGTTAGAAACCTAGATCTAGCTTTCTTTAAACAAATTAAGTAGCCTAATTTCTTAACAGGGCACAACCGTACTCTCTAAAGTAATTGAGAGTTTTTTTAGGGGTTTTGAAGGTTCAAAACTTCCTTTCTCGTAAAGGGTACAGTAATTTGAGGATATCTCCCATCAAGTAGGTGGTGCCGTTAACGTAAGGATAACTTAATGATAATGTTCTTCCCGAGATTTTAAATTGAAACCATCACAATTCCCTAAACGTAGCGTTGTTGTAATGGTATCTTAACGTAATAGCTGCCCAGGGGAGAACTTTCACATTGTGTTTCCCTTAAATGAACAATTCTCGTGTAGTTGTAAGACAATCATGCTGTGAACAACGTCAACACGGTTATTAGGAACTTCCTTTGCCTTCTTGTGGCGTGCCGACGCCCTATACGGTAAAGTTATTCATCAGAAACTCATCGTGGCCTCTTCTTAAACCTTATTTTGTAGGTCAGGTAAATTTCTACTACAAGTGTTTGAAGCATAACATGTCCTGAGTTCCAATTCAGGGAGGAATAATGGTAGTCCACGTTTATTGGTTGTGTTTTTATATTGCTCTTACGACGTTACCTTTACGGTAAGGGAATTCTGATCATAATATTTGTTTCTTTACATTTCGTGAATGTTAAGGAAACGAGTCATTATGTATAATGGTCCTTGCACAGGATACATAATTATTTCTAAACATATCACTCCCAAAAACCGGGGATCAGCATTGAATGATTGACCTTTAGTCGCGAGGTAAGAGCAAATAAGTGCAATGTACACAACGCACCTATACATTTTTGATTGTGTTATCTTAAGGACCACGTCATCCGGATGAAAGTTTAATTTTATTTTTATTTGGGAGGGAAATCTACTCAATCATGAAATGAATGTACTATACTCGAACTTTGTTTCTGTGGTTGTAGTCTTGGTTTGAGACCTCCAGTGCAGGGCAATATTCCTTCACTTCCTGGAGCTGATAACACATGGGAATCCCCATCTTTGAGTTTTAATCCTGTCTAGAGATAGCAAATTAAAAAACGATATGAGGCAATTTATTATTAAACACGCTCATAAATGTGTATTTGATTAAAATAAATGTTTCGACACAAGTGTTTATCTGATTTAAACAAACTGACTTCATATTTACAAACTATGTCAGGATTGGAAGACCGGTAACTCTCTCTGAACCAAATTCCATAGATAGGCTCAGTTCTCGAGTCCAAAATGTGTCAAAATATTGCTTTCTACCTCTTACTCGGGTGATCGCTATTTTTTCTTCACATCTAGCCCCCTCTCATTTTATTCTTCAAAAGAACAGTATTTGAAGGCATAGTTTAAGGAAAATTCGTCAGAATCAGACTTGAAAAAAAAAACAAATCATATACATTAAGTCCCTCTTGAAATTCAGATGGGGATTGTCTCCATATTTCAGGTCGGAATCAAAGCCGTTAGCCCATACCTAGTTCTGCTTGTAATTAACTAGTTTTGAATTAACAATATGATACCCTACTGCCAACAAGGCAAGGGTGATTGTGGAGCTAGGCCTAACTTTATTGTAGCCCCCGAGGTTGTAGATTAGTTTCTTGTTCCAATGCTAGAGAAAACTTGCACAGAAATAACACTTTTGTCCTAATTATTAATTTACTATAGCTAGAACGCGATAAGATACATAATTTTGAAAAATATACAACATATTTGTTTGCGGTCAGCATTGAAAACACTTTACAGTCTAATTAATATTGTTATTACCAAGGTCCGAATTTTGATAACATGTGTTCTTTTTAATGTTTCATCACAGACAATGTTCATAGGTACATACATTCCGTTCATGATCCCCTGGTTGTGGAAATTGACTTTTTATAAGTAATTTTTAGTATTATTTTCGTTTTGGTATTCTATCTCATAATATATATGTTTTATTCCTTTAAAGGTTATTTTTAGTCATTTATAGGATTTTTTAAAAAGTTTTAATCATTTTCGGGCCATTTTAAGGCATTCATGTTGACTAAGTATAATTTTAATGCAATTTATATCTTATAAATGCATACATCTTTCAACAGACAGTTGTTGAAATGAGAAGATAATGTTGTCGCTGCGTTGAGTGTATATATACATTCAACGGTCGCTGAACCTTATGTATCTTCTTTATTTGTTAGGTTGTGAAATACACATTCCTGGTGATACTACAACTAGGCTGTAGAGTGTAGCGTTGGAATGGGATAGCAACAAATTCTAGAGTATATATTTGTAAATCAATGTTATATTTAGCAGAATGAAATCGTTTAGTTGTAAAGACTTCATTACATGGTTAATTATGAGCTTACATTTGTAAAGAACGTGTTTGATCCAGTCGTGTGTACCACTGTTTTTTTTATCATATTTGAAAGTCATTTTTGCAAATTTGAAATGTTTTTAAAATTAGTTTTAGGCCTTCAAAATTCTGCTTCTTTCTATTATCTATGTACTTATACTGTCTATAATTAGGTACAGCTTCAGATAACATAGCTAAATGTATTGCCAACATGCAATTCGTTTTCTTATATTTTGTAGAGGTCTACATGAATTTAAAATGAAATAGCTATAATATATATAGATATATGTAAGTATATATGTCATTTAATCTTGCTACACCGATGAGTCGTCATAGCTGTCAATTTGTAGTAGAAGCCATATTTTACAGCTTAAAAAGTTATTAAATCATTATTCACGTATTCATAAATTATAAGTTGTCACTTTGGATATATATTATTAATATTAGAAAAAAAAAATTTACACTTGTAAAATAATAAAATGTTACTTATCATGATAGTATGAAAATATGTTGTATACAATTAAAAATCAGTTAATATGAAAATAAAACTATAGAAAATTGATTCAAACCTCAGATTAGTATACAATATATTGCTCATTGTAGCAGTGCAATGCCGTGGATGGGGGTGGGGGGCGGGGTCATCATCAGAAATAGCTTACTAGTGTAATGACATTACAAGTATTGTCTAGTAGCTCTAATATAATATAAAGGTTAACTTCTGGTTTTGATGATAAATAATTGGAAAGTCCAGTAACAATGTATTTTCCTTAGTGGACATGATTGTTTTGTAGTGCACCTCTAACCAAACTTCTCTTTTTGAAAAAAAAAACAAAAAAACTTTAGAAAATTAATTAAAAGGAATAAAAGTTATTTATACTATGGATATTTTTATCTCAAACCAAACTGGGAGACTTCGCCTTGACTGAAAGATAGCGCACATACAAAGATTAAATTACCAAAAGGAAGATTTGAAGACTTGCGCCAAACAAGTGGTTACCCAAAGGGATCTTTTAAAACATAATAGGATTACAAATATGAAATATTTAGAATGTATTAGTTACAAAACAACATTCTACGAAAAAGAAGAAAAGGTTTTAATTCACCATAACTTTACCGATCTGTTTAAAATGTTTGTTTTTTAATTCTTGAGTAAAATACAAGAGGAAAAAACAGGTTAATAATGATAAAAATAGCGTCTAACCATAATGCCTAGTGCCCTTTATAATTAAAATTTAGAACACGTAGTATATAGGATCACCACAGATACATAGTAGAACACAAAAACCAGGTCCCATTGTAGACAATGGTAGCGTTGCATAAAGATATAAAAATAAATAAACCCAAAAGACAAAATTAGGGAAATAAAACACACCAACCTTTACCCCATAATATCAAAAATAGTAAAGAAATCTACTACATACTAAATTTAAATCAAACCACAAAAAAGGAAACAAGATAACAATTTGCGTTTCACGTCAATCAGGTCCTGAAAGATAGTGGACGAGATAATGGCGTCAGCTCCACCGACAGGAAGTCGTGTGTTAGGAGAGGCCTATCAAATAAAAGAACGTAGAGACAAAAAAAATATATACCATTGGCATTATAGTTATTACCGCTAACCTTTACTAAATACATTGAAACTATATATAAACAAAGGGAACCAAAAAGGACAAAAAAAATACCATTATTACAGTTAAATTAATTACATTAGAAAAATACGTACATATGGATTAATTTATTAAAAAAAGATTATTAAAAATTTAGCTCCATTAATTTCCGTCTAGAACGCCACGTACTGGAAAGGTAATCACTAGGGTCAATATGAAATACGTTTTTAATGCTGCAATAAAGAGGTTGGCCTCCTATGCAAATGAATATATGATATCGTCACTTACACTTGCTCACTTAAATTAACCTATTAATCTATACCTTTTTTTTTTGTCAAAGCGTCTTCATAACCGTTCAGGCTATACGCAGTATTATATACTAAATATGCCCAAGGCTTCTAGATAATATCATTGATACTTGACATCAAATATGTTTTAAAACATTTTAATAAAGTATAGCACAATGTTTTCAAGGTATAAATTGTAGACTGGTGTGATCAGAAATACCCTAAGAAAAAGTTTTAAGTAAATTATAATAAATTTTGTTTTAAATTTATTCAACACAGAGAAGACATTCAGCTGGTGTGATCGATAGTCCTTTTCCCAAATAAATAAACCGTTCAGTTCTACCAAACTAGTAACGAAATAAAAATATCGGTATCGAAAATTTATTCTGGAAAAATGTTGTTCTTTCTTCTAATTATAGCTCACTTCTGGGCGGTTCCTTTCTTTAACTACATTCATCGATTGTATACTCAATCAAGATAGAATATTAACTATTTACAAACAATAGAAGAATGGACGCCCTGCCCTGATTTACCTGCTTAAACAGCCCACATAAGCTTTCCTGCTTCATTTGCTTGAGGAACCCTTGAATTGACCGAGTTCTTGAGCTCTATAGAAGCTTCTTTGGTTTGGTTTGTGATGACCGTGCTTATTTGTAAAGGAAGGGGTAGTAATACTGGTCGTGACTCCCCTCGTCAAGCATCAAGTTGTATTGATAAAGATGAAAGAACCGCTATGAATTATCATGAGCTAAAGTAGTTTAAATGCTAGAGTTGCTTCTGGCTTGTAATGCAGAAAATAAGTGCGAGTTGAGAAATAGTGTCACTAGTTCTTACTCCACAGTCCACCCTAGTAAATATTCAATCCCAGCATGAGTGAAGATAGCAAGAATGTTGTTTCTCTCGATACCGATCCGATACCGGAGTGTGAGTACTAATATCTTTAAAAATATTGAGAAAATAGTATAGAGTAAAAAAACTACTAGTATCGAAAGGAAAATATAGATTTTAGTAAAGTATCGATACTTTTTTCGTATCCCTAGACGTACTCGTCATTCTGCTATTGAGGACTTCATGCGCCTATTCAGCTGTTTCCAATGATAGCCTCACGTTGAGCTACGATGTTGGGTGTAATCCTTACACGCTAATGTCAGCCATAAGACGATTTAAATAACTCTGACATGTTAAATTGATTTAAATCGCTTGTCGAGGCGGACGAATAAGGAAAAATTGTTATTACTATTCCGATGAACTATATAATTTAATAAGCAAGATATAAAATATATCTCTGCAATATTAGTGACTCACTCAATATGTATCACTAAAATAATGTTGTTAGGGGGTGCTATTAAAGTTAGACTACATTCAATTATCTCTTTTCAGGTCCGTTCCGATGGCCTCTGATCGGCAACGTCCTTAAGTTCAAGTTGGCTGACATCCCCACTCATCTGGTGATGCAAGACCTGAAGCGAAGTCATGGCAACGTGGCAGGTTTCTTCATGGCCAATAACCCCATGGTCCTGGTGTCGGGCCTAGCCGAGATTAGGGAGGCTCTAGCTAAGCCAGAATTCCAGGGTCGACCCATCTCTGAGGTCAACAAAATGGAAAAAGAGAGGCTGGGTGAGTTATTCATTATAAGCGTGGGATGTGGATTGGAGCTCCCTCTGAGTACTTTTCAATGAGATGAACATGCTTTTATTCTGGTATTTTTTGGGTACATTGGGAAAGTGTGAGGAGAGGAAGGAGGGAAGGGGGGAATTTTTCAAATTATTATATTAAATTATTTACAAACTGACTTATATGTCCTAGATTCCAATACTACCGTCTTATTCTATTCTATGGTGTTCGGCAACCACAATTTTAATTTTATCATAAATAATTCAATAGTAATAATATTATTTTTTAAAAAATCATATTTCAAGTTTTTTAATATTAAAAATCTTACTCAACCATTTTAATTTGGCTTTACCGATTTGATTTAAATGTTATGCTTTTATTATTAAAAAATACTCTTTTATTTTAATTGAAATTTAAATCCAATAAAAAATAATATCTTTTTACTAAGGATTAAAATTCATGACTAAAAGTCCTTACACAAATAATTATGTACGCGTTTTTAATTTCCCTCTAAATAAGAAAAAAGTGTACCAAGGCCGTAGCCAGCCAATAATTTCAGGGGGAGGGGGGGTTAGTGGGCACCTCCCCCAATTGCTAGAAGATAGAAAAAATTCTAAATTATAAACAGTTCTAGAAGCTCTCTGAAGTGGTTTTTTTTTTCATGGTAAAATAACCCCTGAGAACCCGAAGACTTGGAAAATTTCTAAATACTAAATACTTTTTGAAGCTCTGTGAAGTGTTTTTCATGTTGAAATAATCCCCAAAATGCGGAAGGCTATGTAAGGTTCTGAATATTTAACACCTCTTGACGCTCTCTGAAGTGCTTTTTATGGTAACACAGCCACTTAATTTGTATATTTATCTTAATTTTGATATTGTTTGAACCATAAATAAAACTATATATGTTTTGTTCATAAAATTTTGCGGGGGGTTTGGACCCCCAAACACCACCCTGGCTACGGCCTTGAAATGTACCTGCCTCGGTGCTTCGGTGAAAATCCTAGATACCAAGTTTAAGCCCGATCGGTAAAATAGTTTAGGCTCTACTCCGAGGTACAGACAGACAGATGGACAGACAGACAGACAAAGGGTAATTCAAAAACCACATTTTCGGATTCAAGAGGTCTTGAAACGTCTATGTTCATCAAAATCTCGAGTTGGATTTTGTTTTGACGATAATAATAATTTATCTGCCTGTAAGGTAGCGAGCGAGAAAGTGCAAGTCTAATCACTAATAGATAGTAATAGAAAAGAACTATTAAAAAATCAATAATTAAAATAATTGCCGCAGTGGGCTCACGATCTTTGCTCGTTAAAACGTTCACTTTAAATAGTTGCTTCCTGTTTACTACATTTCGTAATCTGTGTTTTAGCGAGCCTATTCTACCTAGGGTATGTCCGGATTAGCTAACCTTCAGACCATCGAGATTCAGACTATCCAGGTTCTAGTGTGTATAGTTTAGCTTTACAAAAGCTTTGATAGTTTTAACTTTTTCTGTATCATACTAAAGTAAATGATTTATTAACATTGGCATTGATTTGAGGCGCCCAAAATAAATATACGAGAAACTTCCACTCGTTCCTCTTGGTCTAGGTTTTATCGGGGGATCCCGAAAGCTTGGCCGTCAACCCTGTCTAGTCTGGTTGGCTGATGACAAGGGAGGTAAAGACTCGAATGCTGGATGAGACTACGAATATTGCTTTTTATTCTTCCTTCAGGCGAATGAGGGCACGTTTTTCAAAAGTCTACTTTTATCACCTTTACCCCCATTGGTTTTAATGCTTGACAATCCCGGATAAGTGGTAAGACCTGGAACTCAGAAAAAAAAAATCCTTTCAACAGATTAATTAATTCCACCCCCCCCCCTCCCCCCTTTGATGTTACGAGAAGCTAATGTGTTCACCTTTGCTGTTTTAGATTAGATAGAAGTCTTGGAAAGAGATAAGAACAAACACCAAATTGAACTTTGAATCCAAAAAATTGCCGCCACTATTGTGTTTATGTGTGTTAGATAACAAGAGATGACTTGCAGCTAGACTAGAGTAGAGAAGAGGGAGTATAATGAGTAATGGGTGTTTCAAGGACGACCGGTTACGTTAGGTCAGACAACAAATTAAGAAAGAAGAGGAAATAATACTATATAATTGTGAAACTGGTTTGTCGTTTCATGTAGCTTTGTTTTTTGTATTTTTTGCCAGTTTGGTGTTCTTAGGACATAATAGTAAACTAAGAAAATATGACACAGAAGCTGTAGGTAAAGCAAATACCTCAGCACTAACATCACAATAGAATATGGTTAAATCTGAGTGAAAATTACATTTTGAAAAACTAAACTATTTCAACTCTTAGCGCATAAATCGAGCTAGTTGGTACTGAGACCATCCTGCAAGAAACTCTATGTAACGAACTAGTACATTCAACACAAAGGTATAAAAAGCTTTGATCTAGAGGGTAGGGAGGAAAAAGGTTGTTGACAGAAAATGTACAGTACCTGCATTAATGTTGAGAGAGGATGAGAAAGCCCTAGTCATGAATCAAATCTGTAGAGTCATGGCCCAGTAGCCTGAACCTAACCTAAATTAAATAACTCGCTGTCACAAGCAGCTCTTAGGCCTCTAACGCCCCCTCCCCCAAGCCCCATCCCCCAGAAGGTTGACAGTTAAATATTAGTACTGCCTTATTTATGATTTAAACAAAACAAGATTCGACTATATAGATGTGTGTCCTAATGTTTAAGTATATTTTATTGAAATAGTTTGTGATTGTATTCATTATTCAGGCAACCAAGCTGGGTAAGCTATGACGAAATGTTGAGGGGAAAAAATGGAGTATTAGTGAATGTGGGAGAACAGTGGAAGGAAGTCCTTGAGATGGGAGATCAGCAAAACATTTCAACTTGAAACTATCCGAATTATACTTCCGAGAACATGTAACAAATTAGTCGATAAAGAAACAAGAACGAGATGTTGTAAAGGATGGGGGTTCAGTTATCACCCCACTAATCGGCCTTCAGCTAGATATAAGGGTCAAAGTCTTCCATAAATGTATTCAAGTTGGAAAAAGGTACGTACCTTTGTTTGATTAAAAGGTGTACAATTTTGGACAATGAAGCAACCAGCCACGAGCATTGGCTTTTACTCAATGGAAGCAATGCTTCCCTAAAGTTAAAAAGGTAAAAAAGAAAATAGGAGGAAAATGAAGTTAAAACAAATCATTATAATAGAAACCTCTCCAACAAGTATACCAAGCTCGCAGCTCTTCTTTCTCAGACTAGTGATGGGCAGAATCGGATGAATAGAATCAATTCATTCGATTCTGTCAAAATCATTTGAATGAGAAAAAACATTCGAATGAAAACATAGCTAGGTGACCTGGCGGTCTAGAGGCAAAGTGTCAGACTTCTATGCTGGCGGCCGGGGTTCAATCCTCGGTCCCGGCAAAGATTTATCTGATTACCAAACTCTTCCTTCACC